>JAMOIN010001283.1:0-79821 GCA_024666655.1 Dascyllus trimaculatus
ATACTACCTCATTAGCAGAGCTATCCCATGTTGCACAGTAATAGACTGCTGAGTCTCCCTCCTCCACGTTGTTGATGCTCCAACGATAATCTAAATTTGATTGATAACTGGCTGTAAACTTAGGAGAGGAGAAACCAGAACCAAATGTTGGGGAGCTCCAGCCATGATGAAAACTGAGAACAAACTGAGGAACTCCTCCTAAAATCTGTTTATACCAACAAGCTTCAATGTTAGTAACAGTTCCCAGGTTACAGTCCATGCTGGCTGTCTCTCCTCTCCTCACCGTCACTACAAGAGGCTTCTGTGTCACCACCGTCACACCACTCACACCTGGAAACAACAGGAAGACATGGAGTGAAGAGAAACACACAGACTGATGAATCCAACATGAGGTCAAAGCAGCAGTAAGTCAGCCTCCTTACATGTCAGAGCAGTGATCAGAGAGCAGAGAGTCACCAGCATGTTGTCAGTGTGTGATGAGAAAGGTGTTGAAAGTGATGAAGTGGACTAAGTGAGGAGAGGAGGTGCTGGAGGAGCAATTAAATACAAGACTGGATATGAGAGTGAGTGGCAGGAGGAGGAGCTTTGCTTAAATCTGCATGACTTATGATGCTCTTAAATTTCTTATTGACATTAGAGAGAAATGTCATGTCTGTATTTTTACAGATGCCTCCCTCCTGCTCTCCAAAGATTACAACATCATGATCTGAGAAAGATTTCCTGCTGTTTCATTGAAATAGATTTGTTATTTTGTGAATCTTCTCCATTTTGTATAGTGTTTGATTTGTTATGTTTGATGCTTTAATTTGAGTTTTGTGTTAGTTTGCTAAAATCATCACAACAAACTGTCCTGAAAACCTCACTGCAAACTTAAAGCCAGCAGTGGCGTGTTGTATGTTTGCAAATGAAACGCAAACATTTATCACCTGATGTTGTCAGTATATTCAATGGCAACTGGTTGTTTTGCTTTAATGTTAATTAGTCATGTTCCATAGTGGACATGTGTAGACTCTGTGTTCCCGTGACAGCATTATTCTGCACTATTTCAGTTTTATTCCTCTGTATATCACACAATGGTAACATCAAAACGTAAAATGTGACACCAAAGTGTATTTTAAGAGGACAAAAAAAGTTTTTATAAACGACTTATAGTAATTGGTAGATCAGTACAGGTTGCTGGACCAACAGCTCTGTTTCACGTTGTTTGGAAATGTTCACTGCAATGAACAATGCAATGTAATAATCAATGTTGGTCATTGCACTTCTATCAAATCAGGACCCAGACTGTCAATTGAAAAAATGGATTTCTTCTTCATTGTTTAAAAAAAAGATTCTCATCTTATAGAGGATTTAATCCAGTTTAATTTTGTTTGTTTTTAACATTTTGTGATTTTGTTGACTTACTCAATCATGATTTTAAAGTATAAAATTGTGAAAACTAATATACCTTGTATATGGTATATAAGGTCAAATTAAATTGGTCTTCTGCATTAAGATAAATATCTTGTTATCATTGTTGGAGTTCCCTGAAGGATAACGATACAGAGCATTAGCCAGAAACCCCAAAAGTGTTCAGTGAGGAGGTTTTTGTCACAGTGTGAATCACTGTGATACTTGCTGTCCCATTTGCTACAGTAATACACTGCAGAGTCTCCTTCCTCTGTCTGCTTAATGATGAGCTGGTAAAATATACTTGATGAGGCTTTGGAGTCAAATCGATCTGAGGAGAACCCTGTTCCAAAGCTGTAAGGTGAACTGTGAGAATGATAAAATTTCAGAACATACTGAGGAGTCCCACTTGGCTTCTGCTTATACCAGCTGACATAATTTCCATCATCTCTTTCAATGTTACAGTTGAGAACAACCTGTTGTCCTGTAGAAACTGTGTGGACAGCAGGCGTCTGGGTCAACACGATCACTGCATCCACATCTGCAACATAAACACACAAAAATACTTTAGTGAGAGTTTTACATCTGAAAACATGTAACATGAAGGAATCAGAAGAACATCTTACAGGTCAGAGCAGCGATGAGAGAGCAGAGGGTGGTCAGCATGTTGTCAGTGTTTGTAATAAATGTCCTGTACTGTCTAAATGAAAGGTGAGCAGGGTTGGAGTGAGAGGAGAAAAGAGAGTGAAGCTTATAAAGGCACTGAGGAACAAAGGGGAGGATCCTTTCTAAACTGACTCAGATTAAAAAACAAAGCTAAAATAAAGATCAGGTGTTTCTATTTGTATTATCCATCCATTTAAAGGTGGGAATTGTTTAAGCAGAACAACAGCATATATATAAATTTATGTGTTGTCAAAAGAAGCAGAAAGACTGATAACTCCAACATCAGCTGGTCTGGTGCTGTTTCATATCTCACATTACACAGGTGTGATCAAGGCATCTGATTTATAATGGAGAAGTAATCTGATAAAATGGGCTTTTATTTAGGAATATGTATCAAGTGAACACAAGGTTCCTGTGGAATAAAGAAATAGACACAAGGTTACCTCATACTGTAATGTCAATCTTTGCTGATATTTCAACTGAGTTCATGTTTATAAGGGAATAACTATTGTTCCAAAAGCAAACACAGCCCCAGTAAATCTAGTGATTTGGTGGTCTCTTATGGGTTCCAATGGACTCTTTGCAGTTGACCTCTTTGTCTTAATTGTGATCCAGGTATTCATGTACCTTTCAAGTGTTGCTGTGAAATGTTAGGAGGAAAGTTTTTTTGCCAACAATAAATTCAGGAAACTGTCCTGTGTTGTGTTGTTCTAAAATACATTTATGATCTAGTACAGAAGATTGGATCATATTCTAGACATGGTGTGAATGCAAACATTTGTTTATTGTTCCATTTTTACAATTTTACAATAAAATCAAAGTTTGGAAGTTAAGGTCAATGTGGTATTTTTATTTTGATCATTGTTCAGCTGTGTGTAAAAGAATGCAATGTAACATCTGTGTAAGTAATATTTATTTTTACTCCTGTCCTTCTCGCAATTTTGTTGATGTCCATTTCATTAACATCATTAACTGCAGGGCTTGTATTAATTGATATTCTGCTACATAATCTACTTAACCTGTTAATCAGTTTACTGCATTTAGCTATTTTTTATAACTCACTGAAATCTCAGCTTTGTGTTTATTTTATGGGAAATACATCATAACTCACTATATTCATATGGCACGTTATGAACGTCAGGCTTGACTGGTGTCTCTGTGAACAGCTGATATGTAGCAGAGTCTCAAAAAGCAGAAGTATTTGTGACAAGGTTTTTGTCATGGCATCAATCACTGTGATACCCACTGTTTAACAGAGTCATCCCATGTTTGACAGTAATAGACTGCTGAGTCTCCCTCCTCCACGTTGTTGATGATCAAACGAAAATCTGATTGTGACTGATGAGTGGATGTGAACTTTGGTGAGGAGAAACCAGAACCATAGGTTGGAGAGCTATAGCTGTGATAGAATCTCAATACAAACTGAGGAACTCCTCCTGGAATCTGTTTATACCAACGAGCACTAGAGTCAGTAACAGTTCCCAGGTTACAGTCCATGCTGGCTGTCTCTCCTCTCCTCACCGTCATTACAAGAGGCTTCTGTGTCACCACCGTCACACCACTCACACCTGGAAACAACAGGAAGACATGGAGTGAAGAGAAACACACAGACTGATGAATCCAACATGAGGCCAAAGCAGCAGTAAGTCAGCCTCCTTACATGTCAGAGCAGTGATCAGAGAGCAGAGAGTCACCAGCATGTTGTCAGTGTGTGATGAGAAAGGTGTTGAAAGTGATGAAGTGGACTAAGTGAGGAGAGGAGGTGCTGGAGGAGCAATTAAATACAAGACTGGATATGAGAGTGAGTGGCAGGAGGAGGAGCTTTGCTTAAATCTGCATGACTTATGAAGCTCTTCAGTTTCTTACTGTCATTAGAGGGAAATGTCATGTCTGTATTTTTACACATGCCTCCCTCCTACTCACCAAAGATTACAGCATCATTATCTGAGAAAGATTTCCTGCTGTTTCATTGAAATAGATTTTTATTATTTTGTGAACCTCCTCCATTGTCTTCCAGTTTGATGCTTTAATTAGTTTGTTAAAATCATTGCAACAAACTTTCACTGCAAACACAAAACTTGTTATGAATGTTGAACAGCTCTGTTGATGAGTACGTATAACAGTGATTGATGCCATGACAAAAACCTTGTCACAAATATTTCTGCTTTTTGAGACTCTGCTACATATCAGCTGTTCACAGAGACACCAGTCAAGCCTGACGTTCATAACATGCCATATGTATAGTGAGTTATGATGTATTTCCTATAAATTGAAGACAAAAGCTGCAATTCCAGTGAGTTTTATAAAACAAAGAGCTCAATACACAACACTGATTAGTAGGTTAAGCAATATATTTAGCAGATTATTAATTAATACAAGCCCTGCAGTTAATAATGTTAATAAGAAGGACATCAACAGGATTCGTAGAAGAACAGGAATAATTAAAAAAAAAAAATATTGCTTACACAGATGCATGAATTCACACTGCATTCTTTCACACACAGCAGAACAATGATCAAAATAAAAAAACACCACATTGACCTTAACGTCCAAACTTTGATTTTAACGTAACATTGTAAAAGTGAAACTATAAATGAACATGTGCATTCACACCATGTCTAGAATATAATCCAATCTTCTTTACTGGATCATAGCTGCATTTTAGAACAACATAACACAGGACAGTTTCCTGAATTTGCTGTTGACTAAAAACTTTCCTCCTACCATTCCACAGCAACACTTGACACCTACATGAATAACTGGATCACAGATCAGGCAAAGAGGTCAACTTTAAATATCCCATTGGAGCCCACAAGAGGCCACCAAATCACCACATTTACTCTCATTTACTCATTTGCTATATTCCCACATAAACATGAACTCAGGTGAAATATCAGCAAAAATAGACATTACAGTATGAGGAAACCTTGTGTCTATGTCTTTATTCCACAGGAACCTTGTGTTCACTTAATACATAATCCTAAATTCCATTTCAATTTCCATTTTATCAGATAACCTCTGAAGGAACAGAAGAAGGTTTTTGTCAGGATCCACCTAAAAAGTTCACCTGGTCATGTCTACATCAATAACAGATGTTTAATGTGAGACATGAAACAGCACCACACCAGCTGATGTTGGAATTATCAATCTGTTTGCTTCTACTGACGTCAACTAAATCTCTGTTTATGCTGTTGGTAATTGTTTGCTGAAAAATTCACATTTTTAAGATAATGGATCACAAACTTAACTGAATTACAAACACCTGATCTTTATTGTAACTCTTTTTTATCTGGGTCAGTTTAGAAAGGATCCTCCCCTTTGTTCCTCAGTGCCTTTATAAGCTTCACTCTCTTTTCTCCTCTCACTCCAACCCTGCTCACCTTTCACTTAGACAGTACAGGACATTTATTACAAACACTGACAACATGCTGACCACCCTCTGCTCTCTCATCGCTGCTCTGACCTGTAAGATGTTCTTCTGATTACTTCATGTTCCATATTTTCACATGTAAAACTCTCACTAAAGTATTTTTGTGTGTTTATGTTGCAGATGTGGATGCAGTGATCGTGTTGACCCAGACGCCTGCTGTCCACACAGTTTCTACAGGACAACAGGTTGTTCTCAACTGTGACATTGAAAGATATGATGGAAATTATGTCAGCTGGTATAAGCAGAAGCCAAGTGGGACTCCTCAGTTTGTTCTGAGATTTCACCATTCTCACAGTTCACCTGACAGCTTTGGAACAGGGTTCTCCTCAGACCGATTTGACTCCAAAGCCTCATCAAGTATATTTTACCAGCTCATCATTAAGCAGACAGAGGAAGGAGACTCTGCAGTGTATTACTGTAGTGTGTGGGATGACTCTGCTGAGCAGCGAGTATCACAGTGATTCACACTGTGACAAAAACCTCCTCACTGAACACTTCTGCTTTTGGGGTTTTTGGCTAATGTTCTCTACCGTTATCCTTCAGGGAACTCTGACATTGATTACAAGACATTTACCTAAATACAAAACACCAATTTAATGTACAAGATTACTAATGTCTGACATTACTGAATATGAAGAAATAACTATTGTTGACCTTATATACCAGATACAAGGTATATTAGTTTTCAGGATTTTCTACTTTAAAATCATGATTAAGTCAACTAAATCACAAAATGTTAAAAACAAACCAAAATAAAACTGAATTTAAATCCTCTATAAGTTGAGGATCTTTTTTTTTTTTTAAATCAGTTTTAAGTATTTACAGTCTGGGTCTTGATTCGACGGTATTGCAGTAATCGTAGTCAACAGAACTTCAACACAGTGGTCATTTTCTGACTTTGAAATTACTTCTTTTATTGAACTTGTGTGAAATTTTGGTGCCAAATGCAACAAATACAAAGATATTCACATCTGAAATAATCTATGATTACTATAAATTGCTAATAAGAAACATTTCTTGTCCTCTTAAAATACACTTTGGTGACACATTTTATGTTTTGATGTTACCATTGTGTGAGGTACAGAGGAATGAAACTGAAATAGTGTAGAATAGTGCTGTCACATGAACACAAAGTCTACACATGTCCACTATAGAACATGACTCATTGTCTAAAAGGAACATTAAAGCAAAACAACCAGTTGCCATTGAATATACTGACAACATCAGGTGATAAATCTTTGCCTTCCATTCACAAACATACAAGATGCTACTGCTGGTGTTAAGTTTGCATTGAGGTTTTCGGGAAAGTTTGTTGTGATGATTTTAGCAAACTAACACACAACTCAAATTAAAGCATCAAACAAAATAAATTAAACACTCTGCAACATGAACAAGGTTCACAAAATAATAAATCTATTTCAGTGAAACAGCAGGAAATCTTCCGCAGATAATGATGTTGTAATCTTTGGAGAGCAGGAGGGAGGCGTCTGTAAAAAATACAGACATGACATCTTCCTCCAATGACAGTAAGAAACTTAAGAGCCTCATAAGTCATGCAGATTTAAGCAAAGCTCCTCCTCCTGCCACTCACTCTCATATCCAGTCTTGTATTTAATTGCTCCTCCAGCACCTCCTCTCCTCACTTAGTCCACTTTCTCACTTTCAACACCTTTCTCATCACACACTGACAACATGCTGGTGACTCTCTGCTCTCTGATCACTGCTCTGACATGTAAGGAGGCTGACTTACTGCTGCTTTGACCTCATGTTGGATTCATCAGTCTGTGTGTTTCTCTTCACTTCATGTCGTCCTGTTGTTTCCAGGTGTGAGTGGTGTGACGGTGGTGACACAGAAGCCTCCTGTAATGACGGTTAGGAGAGGAGAGACAGCCAGCATGGACTGTAACCTGGGAACTGTTACTGACAGTGAAGCTCGTTGGTATAAACAGATTCCAGGAGGAGTTCCTCAGTTTGTATTGAGATTCTATCACAGCTATAGCTCTCCAGCCTATGGTTCTGGTTTCTCCTCACCAAAGTTCACATCCACTCATCAGTCACAATCAGATTATCGTTTGATCATCAACAACGTGGAGGAGGGAGACTCAGCAGTCTATTACTGTAAGACATGGGACAGCTCTGTTAGTGAGTACGTATCACAGTGATTGATGCCATGACAAAAACCTTGTCACAAATACTTCTGCTTTTTGAGACTCTGCTACATATCAGCTGTTAACAGAGACACCAGTCAAGCCTGATGTTCATAACATGCCATATAAATATAGTGAGTTATGATGTATTTCCATAAAATAAACACAAAAGCCACAACTTCATTGAGTTTTAAATATAAACAGCCCAATACAAAACACTGTTAAGCAGGTAAAGCAACATATTTAACAGAATATCAATTAATACAAGCCCTGCAGTTAACGATGTTAATGAAATGAATATCAACAGGATTCCTAGAAGAACTGGAATTTTTAGAAAAATGATGACAAATGTTGCTTTATATTGATTTCAATTGTAAAAACTGAAACAAGAAGTAAACATTTGCATTCACACCATGTCTACAGTATGATTCAGTCTTCTTTACTGGACACATTTACTGACTGATCTAACAGCAGTTAAGCCCAGTAAATAATACTGATGTGTCATCAGTCCTTTCTGAAGTAATACAACAAATGAAGCAGGAATGCATTTAATGAGACAAAAGTTTTTAATTCAAGAATCAGCAGACCACCTAGATATTTTTTTTGAACAGCAGAAACTATGAATTTTTTTATGGTATGAAATCTACATACATGTAATAGTTCATGTGTCTTATGAATAAATACTGAGCTGAGGATTGAAGCTCCACCTCCTCCACTTCTCTTCTCCTCTGTGTCTTTATAAGACTCTCTTGTCTCCTCACTCCAAGTCTGATCACATCTCAGCTGGACAGTAAGGGACACTTAGAGCACACTGACAACATGCTGGGGACCCTCTGCTCTGTCATCACTGCTCTGGCATGTAAGATGTTCTCCTGATTCATGTTACAGTTGGTATTTGGAGATACAAACCTTTCGTTTGTGTGTTTTTCTGTGTGCGTTGTAGATGTAGATGCAGTGATTGTGGTGAACCAGACGCCTGCTGTCCACACAGTTTCTACAGGACAACAGGTTGTTCTCAACTGTAACATTGGGAGATATGACGGAAATAGGGTACGATGGTATAAACAGATTCCCGGTGGGGCTCCTCAGTTTGTTGTGGCTTATCGCCCTTCAGACAGCTCACCCATCTTTGGAGCAGGATTCTCTTCAAGTCGATTCAACTCTAAATCCTCATCCAACATAGATTACCAGTTTATCATTAAACAGACAGAGGCAGGAGACTCTGCTCAGTATTTCTGCCAGACATGGGACGACTCTGCTGCTGCTGCTGTATCACAGTGATTCACACTGTGACAAAAACCTCCATGGGAACACTGCAGCTTTGATGAACTATCAGCAACATTAAATGTTTCAAATAACTAGATCTACACCAAGAACAAGTGATGCTACTGGATACATTCATCTACAGAGATGAGATATTCCAGCAGTGTTTTGGAACAGAAGTGGATCAATGAAGGGAGGAAATGTTGACAGTGAAAGTTGGTCTGAACAGGATGTTTCACTTCCACTTCTCCCATTAGAGAGAGCCAGGAGGTTTTTGTACGACCATGTATACAAACTGAATCACTGTGGTATTCGGACAAGGAACCAAGCTGACTGTAACAAGTAAGTACTTTTAAACCTTATTATACAGCAAGACACATTTTCTTTTTCTGCTGTACATCAAGAAAAACATGTAATTAATCCAGATGTGACTGATTGTTTAAAATATTGACCATGTTGTTCAGTGAATGATAGATATTGTTTGCTTTGATACCAGGCAGTGTCTGTGAAGGCAAAAGGAAAATGTGATCTGAATATTTGAAACATTTTCTCAAAATACGAAACGTAAATTAATGGTTTAGGAATTTTAGATATTGAACATTTGTAAGAATGTCCCAAATTAATCTCACAATTTATAAGAACTTTTCAAATCTTTATCGATCAAGTATTTGTGAAATATTCAGTTATTATAGTTATAGTGTGATATTAAGGTTAAATTGCTTGTAATGTTGATTTATTATTCTACACAGTTTGTGTGTAATTTAGAATTTGCCTGAGAATTATTTCATACAGCTGGTAGTAAATTCAGGCAATAGGAAGGTACTGAACTAATCAAAAATATGAAATTCTAATTTTTATTAATGATAGATTCTATTTTGAAAGGGAGCACTGTTCATATTTTAAGTGATCATTTTTAATGTTTTACTCATTTTAAATTCTCTGCTTCTTCAGCATGAGTATACTGTCAGCACAATGAAGTAAAGTTGCCATGTTACATATGAATGATTCAATTTCTTCCTTCTTATTTTCTTTCTTGTCATTTTGAATGTGTTTCTTGTGAATGTACTTCCAGGCTCCAGCCTCTCTCCTCCTGTCCTGACAGTCTTCCCTCCGTCCAGCGCTGAGCTCCAGTCCAACAAAGCCACTCTGGTCTGTCTGTCCAGTCAGTCTGTGCCTTTTGCTGATGTCACCTGGTCGGCTGGTGGGAGTCCAGTGAGCAGTGGGATCTCCACCAGCACCGCTGTTCAGAAACCAGACCACACTTTCCAAATCAGCAGCTATCTGGACATCCAGACATCAGACTGGAACATGGATAAGGTTTACACATGTAAAGTGTCTTCTGGGTCCCAGACTGCAGAGAAAACCATCAACAAGTCAGGCTGTTCCACTGAATAATACCAGAGGAACAGATTGATCGTTTCAGATCTGCTTCTTTACTGTTAATGCTGTTTGCTCATTACAAAGTTTACATGTTAGACATCAGGATTAAGCAATGTTGCAAGCATATGACCATTTCTTTGTCATGAACCCTTACAGAAGCTGTTGTAGTTTTGCATTCAAATAAAAGCAATTAAAAGCATTTCAAATATTTTTTCTCTTCGCCTGGCTGTTCTTCATTTCACTTATTGTCACCAGCTCAATGCTGAGCATGAAATGAACACGTTAAATGAAAGTTAAGATTTATTTTAATAGTCATTTTATCACCGCTCTTGTTACCACAAATCATCAGTCAGCTGTTAGGTTTGAATCCATCATTATCAGTTTATGGAAAGAAACATTTAGCTTTTAAAATTCAGATTAAAGGAAGTAAATGTATTAATTATCAGTCAGGAACAACAGTGGAAGGTAAGCTTCATAGTCTTCTAATAAAAAAGAGAAATTTAAGGATATGGTTTGCTTTTTTAAGGCAGACCATGAAAACGTTGCACACACAAAGTCCCCCAAACGTACAGAGGAACAAGTGACTGTGGTCGTGATCTCACTAAGCTGAAACATTGCTTGTGAAACTGCAGAGGAATTTGCATCCTCAGTCAGTGAAGCATCTCTTCTCTTCTCTCTCACTTCCGTCCCATGATGCACCTGCAGGCCTCCTCTACACATTTATAGCTCCGTGTAAATCAACAAAAATCAACTTCCTTTAAAGTACAAACGAACTGTCCCAAGTTTCAATCACATTCATGGACATCTTACTTTGACGTGCAAATCCTATAAGTCATGCACAAGACTGGCAAGAGATTATTTTCCTTCTCTGTCTACAAACATCCTCACATGTGTTCAGAAAGGATCATTTTAACTTCGTTTTCAAAAATGCTTCTGAAAAGCTTAATTTATAAGGACGTGGACAAAGTATCAAACCTTGATCGGGATCATTAAGGAGACATCACCTACACCAGTAATTACAAATACAGATGAAAAACTCACCAACCATGAAGATTTTAAAAGAAGCTCCTCCTCCTGTCAGTCACTCTCAGTTCCAGTGTCATAATAAATGACTCCTCCAGCTCCTCCTCTCCTCATCCTCCAAACCAACTCATCTGTCATCAGCAACTTTCGAAATTACAAGACCACTCTGATCACACACTGACAACATGCTGGTGACTCTCTGCTCTCTGATCACTGCTCTGACATGTAAGGAGGCTGACTTACTGCTGCTTTGACCTCATGTTGGATTCATCAGTCTGTGTGTTTCTCTTCACTCCATGTCTTCCTGTTGTTTCCAGGTGTGAGTGGTGTGACGGTGGTGACACAGAAGCCTCCTGTAATGACGGTGAGGAGAGGAGAGACAGCCAGCATGGACTGTAACCTGGGAACTGTTACTGACTATGGTGCTCGTTGGTACAAACAGATTCCAGGAGGAGTTCCTCAGTTTGTATTAAAATTCTATCACAGCAATAGCTCTCCAACCTATGGTTCTGGTTTCTCCTCACCAAAGTTCACATCTACTCATCAGTCACAATCAGATTATCGTTTGATCATCAACAATGTGGAGGAGGGAGACTCAGCAGTGTATCACTGTAAAACATATGACAGCTCTGTTAGTGAGTACGTATCACAGTGATTGATGCCATGACAAAAACCTTGTCACAAATACTTCTGCTTTTTGAGACTCTGCTACATATCAGCTGTTAACAGAGACACCAGTCAAGCCTGAAGTTCATAACATGCCATATAAATATAGTGAGTTATGATGTATTTCAGATGAAATAAACACAAAAGCTGTAATGAGTAAGTTTAAAATATAAACAGCTTAATACAAAACACTAATTAGCAGATTCAGCAGTATATTTAGCAGAATATAAATTAATACATGTCCTGCAGTTAATGATGTTAATGGAAAGGACATCAGCAGGAATCCTAGAAGATCAGAAATAAAGAAAAATATTACTTACAGAAATGTTACATTGCATTCTTTTGCACACAAAGATTAAAATAGAAATGCCACATTGACCTTAACGTCCAAACTTTGATTTTATTCTAAAATTGTAAAACTGAAACAGTAAATGAACATGTGCATTTACACCATGTCTTCAATATGATTCATTCTTCTTTACCAAATTGTAACTGCATTTTAGAACAACACAACACAGGACAGTTTCCTGAGTTTACTGTTGACAAAAAAAAAAAACCTTTTCTCCCAACATTTGACAGTAACACGTGAAACCTACATGAATACCTGGATCACAAATCAGGCAAAGAAGTCAACTTCATATTTCCCATAAGGACCCTCAAGAGGCCACCAGATCACCAGATTTACTGGGTGTATATTCTCTCATCAACATGAACTCAGTTGTAATATCAGCAAAGATGGACATTACAGTATGAGGTAACCTTGTGTCTATGTCTTTATTACATAGTGACCTTGTGTTCACTTGATATATATTCCTAAATAAAAGATTAATGTATCATATAACCAATGAGGAAACAAAAGACAATGAATTATCAGGGGCCTCTTAAAAAGTTAACCATGTAGCTGTAAAGAAAAAAAAATGCTATTTAGTAAGTTGTTTTTCCTCTGATAGAACTTCTCTGTTATAAATCAGATGCCTTGATCACAGCTGTTTAATGAGAGATAGGAAACAGCACCAGACCAGCTGATGTTGGAGTTATCAGTCTTTCTGCTTCTTTTGACAACACATAAATTTATATATATGCTGTTGTTCTGCTTAAACAATTCCCACCTTTAAATGAGTGGATAATACAAATAGAAACACCTGATCTTTATTTTAGCTTTGTTTTTTAATCTGAGTCAGTTTAGAAAGGATCCTCCCCTTTGTTCCTCAGTGCCTTTATAAGCTTCACTCTCTTTTCTCCTCTCACTCCAACCCTGCTCACCTTTCACTTAGACAGTACAGGACATTTGTTACAAACACTGACAACATGCTGACCACCCTCTGCTCTCTCATCGCTGCTCTGACCTGTAAGATGTTCTTCTGATTCCTTCAAGTTCCATATTTTCACATGTAAAACTCTCACTAATGTATTTTTGTGTGTTTATGTTGCAGATGTGGATGCAGTGATCGTGTTGACCCAGACGCCTGCTGTCCACACAGTTTCTACAGGACAACAGGTTGTTCTCAACTGTAACATTGAAAGAGATGATAATAAATATGTCAGCTGGTATAAGCAGAAGCCAAGTGGGACTCCTCAGTTTGTTCTGAGATTTTACCATTCTCACAGTTCACCCAACAGCTTTGGAACAGGGTTCTCCTCAGACCGATTTGACTCCAAAGCCTCATCAAGTATATTTTACCAGCTCATCATTAAGCAGACACAGGAAGGAGACTCTGCAGTGTATTACTGTAGCACATGGGACAGCTCTGCTCAGCAGCAAGTATCACAGTGATTCACACTGTGACAAAAACCTCCTCACTGAACACTTCTGCTTTTGGGGTTTCTGGCTAATGTTCTCTACCGTTATCCTTCAGAGAACTCTGACATTGATTACAAGACATTTACCTAAAAACAAAACACCAATTTAATGTACAAGATTACTAATGTCTGACATGACTGAACATGAAGAAATAACTATTGTTGGCCTTATATACCATATACAAGGTATATTAACTTTCATGATTTTATACTTTAAAATCATGATTGAGTAAGTCAACTAAAGATAAAGAGACTTTATTGTCATTGTGCAGAAGTACAACGAAATTTGTAAGTACAGCGAAATTTGTAGATCACAAAATGTCAAAAACAAACCAAAATACAACTGAATATAGATCCTCTATAAGTTGAAGATCTTTTTTTTGTTGTTGTTTTTGTTTGTTTTTTTTAATCAATTTTAAGTATTTACAGTCTGGGTCTTGATTTGATGGTATTGCAATAATCGCAGTCAACAGAACTTCAACACAGTGGTCATTTTCTGACTTTGAAATTACTTCTTTTATTGAACTTGTGTGAAATTTTGGTGCCACATGCAGCAAATACAAAGATATTCACATCTGAAATAATCTATGATTTACTATAAATTGCTAATAAGAAACATTTCATGCTCTCTTAAAACACACTTTGGTGACACATGTTATGTTTTCATGTTACCATTGTGTGAGGTACAGAGGAATGAAACTGAAATAGTGTAGAATAGTGCTGTCACATGAACACAAAGTCTACACATGTCCACTAAAGAACATGACTCATTGTCTAAAAGGAACATTAAAGCAAAACAACCAGTTGCCACTGAATATACTGACAACATCAGGTGATAAATGTTTGCCTTCCATTCACAAACATACAAGATGTCATTGCTGGTTTTAAGTTTGCAGTGAGGTTTTCAGGAAAGTTTATTGTGATGATTTCAGCAAACTAACACACAACTCAAATTAAAGCATCAAACATAACAAATCAAACACTATACAAAATGGAGAAAATTTACAGAAGAACAAATCTATGTCAATGAAACAGCAGGAAATCTTTCTCAGATCATGATGTTGTAATCTTTGGGGAGCAGGAAGGAGGCGTCTGTAAAAATACAGACATTTCTCTCTAATGTCAATAAGAAACTGTAGAGCATCATAAGTCATGCAGATTTAAGCAAAGCTCCTCCTCCTGCCACTCACTCTCATATCCAGTCTTGTATTTAATTGCTCCTCCAGCACCTCCTCTCCTCACTTAGTCCACTTTATTACTTTCAACACCTTTCTCATTCAACACTGACAACATGCTGATGACTCTCTGCTCTCTGATCACTGCTCTGACATGTAAGGAGGCTGACTTACTGCTGCTTTGACCTCATGTTGGATTCATCAGTCTGTGTGTTTCTCTTCACTCCATGTCTTCCTGTTGTTTCCAGGTGTGAGTGGTGTGACGGTGGTGACACAGAAGCCTCTTGTGGTGACGGTGAGGAGAGGAGAGACAGCCAGTATGGACTGTAACCTGGGAACTGTTACTGACTATGGTGCTCGTTGGTACAAACAGATTCCAGGAGGAGTTCCTCAGTTTGCATTAAGATACCGTCACAGTGATAGCTCTCCAAACTATGGTTCTGGTTTCTCCTCACCAAAGTTCACAATTACTCATCAGTCACAATCAGATTATCGTGTGATCATCAACAATGTAGAGGAAGGAGACTCAGCAGTCTATTACTGTAAGACATGGGACAGCTCTGTTAATAAGTACGTATCACAGTGATTGATGCCATGACAAAAACCTTGTCACAAATACTTCTGCTTTTTGAGACTCTGCTACATATCAGCTGTTACACCAGTCAAGCCTGACGTTCATAACATGCCATATAAATATAGTGAGTTATGATATATTTCCAATAAAATAAATACAAAAGCTGCAATTTCAGTGAATTTTACATACAAACAACTCAACACAGAACATTTAGCAGATTATCAATTCATACAAGCCCTGTAGTTAATGATGTTAATAAAAAGGACATCAACAGGATTCCTAGAAGGACAAGAACAAAAAAAATACTTACACAGATGTTACATTGCATTCTTTTACACACAGCTGAACAATGATCAAAATAAAAATGCCACATTGACCTTAACGTCCAAACTCTGATGCTATTGTAAAAATGTAAAAGTGAAACAATAAATGAACATGTGCATTCACACTATGTCTACAATATGATCCAAACTTTTCTGGATCATAGCTGCATTTTAGAACAACACAACACAGGACAGTTTCCTGAATTTGCTGTTGACTAAAAACTTTCCTCCTACCATTTCACAGCAACACTTGACACCTACATTAATAACTGGATCACAGATCAGGCAAAGAGGTCAACTTTAAATATCCCATTGGAACCCACAAGAGGCCACCAAATAACCACATTTACTCTCATTTACTCATTTACTATATTCCCACATAAACATGAACTCAGTTGAAATATCAGCAAAGATAGACATTACAGTATGAGGAAACTTTGTGTTTATGTCTTTATTCCACAGGAACCTTGTGTTCACTTGATACATATTCCTAAATAAAAGTCCATTTTATCAGATAACCTCTGAAGGAACAGAAGAAGGTTTTTGTCAGGATCCTCCTAAAAAGTTCACCTGGTCATGTCTACACCCATAACAGATTCCTATGTAACTGGACAGAAAAGTTATATGCTATTTAGTTAATTGTTTTTCCTCTGATAGAACTTCTCTGTTATAAATCAGATGCCTTGATCACAGCTGTTTAATGAGAGATAGGAAACAGCACCAGACCAGCTGATGTTGGAGTTATCAATCTGTCTGCTTCTATTGACAACAAATGCATTTTTATACATGCTGTTGTTCTGCTTAAACAATTGCCACCTTTAAATGAGTGGATAATACAAATAGAAACACCTGATCTTTATTTTAGCTTTGTTTTTTAATCTGAGTCAGTTTAGAAAGGATCCTCCCCTTTGTTCCTCAGTGCCCTTATAAGCTTCACTCTCTTTTCTCCTCTCACTCCAACCCTGCTCACCTTTTCACTTAGACAGTACAGGACATTTATTACAAACACTGACAACATGCTGACCACCCTCTGCTCTCTCATCGCTGCTCTGACCTGTAAGATGTTCTTCTGATTCCTTCAAGTTCCATATTTTCAGATGTAAAACTCTCACTAAAGTATTTTTCGTGTTTATGTTGCAGATGTGGATGCAGTGATCGTGTTGACCCAGACGCCTGCTGTCCACACAGTTTCTACAGGACAACAGGTTGTTCTCAACTGTGACATTGAAAGAGATGATAATAATTATGTCAGCTGGTATAAGCAGAAGCCAAGTGGGACTCCTCAGTATGTTCTGAAATTTTACCATTCTCACAGTTCACCCAACAGCTTTGGAACAGGGTTCTCCTCAGACCGATTTGACTCCAAAGCCTCATCAAGTATATTTTACCAGCTCATCATTAAGCAGACAGAGGAAGGAGACTCTGCAGTGTATTACTGTAGTGTGTGGGATGACTCTGCTCTGCAGCAAGTATCACAGTGATTCACACTGTGACAAAAACCTCCTCACTGAACACTTCTGCTTTTGGGGTTCCTGGATAATGTTCTGTATCGTTCTCCTTCAGGGAACTCTGACATTGATTACAAGACATTTACCTTAAAACAAAACACCAATTTAATGTACAAGATTACTAATGTCTGACATGACTGAACATGAAGAAATAACTATTGTTGACCTTATATACCATATACAAGGTGTATTAACTTTCATGATTTTATACTTTAAAATCATGATTGAGTAAGTCAACAAAATCACAAAATGTTAAAAACAAACCAAAATAAAACTGAATTTAAATCCTATATAAGTTGAGGATCTGATTTTATTTATTTATTTATTTATTTAATCATTTTTATGTATTTACACTCTGGGTCTTGATTTGATGGTATTGCAATAATCGCAGTCAACAGAACTTCAACACAGACTTTGACATTACTTCTTTTATTGAACTTGTGTGAAATTTTGGTGCCACATGCAGCAAATACAAAGATATTCACATCTGAAATGATCTATGATTTACTATAAATTGCTAATAAGAATCATTTCTTGTCCTCTTAAAATACACTTTGGTGTCACATTTTATGTTTTGATGTTACCACTGTGTGAGGTACAGAGGAATGAAAGTGAAATAGTGCAGAATAGTGCTGTCACATGAACAGAAAGTCTACACATGTCCACTATAGAACATGATTCATTGTCTAAAAAGGAACATTAAAGCAAAACAACCAGTTGCCACTGAATATACTGACAACATCAGGTGATAAATGTTTGCCTTCCATTCACAAACATACAAGATGCTACTGCTGGTTTTAAGTTTGCATTGAAGTTGTCGGGAAAGTTTGTTGTGATGATTTCAGCAAACTAACACACAACTCAAATTAAAGCATCAAAAATAACAAATCAAACACTATACAACATGGAGAAGATTCAAAAAATAACAAATCTATTTCAATGAAACAGCAGGAAATCTTTCTCAGATTATGATGTTGTAATTTTGGGGGAGCAGGAGGGAGGCGTCTGTAAAAAACTACAGACATGACATTTCTCTCTAATGTCAATAAGAAACTTAAGAACATCATAAGTCATGCAGATTTAAGCAAAGCTCCTCCTCCTGCCACTCACTCTCATATCCAGTATTGTATTTAATTGCTCCTCCAGCACCTCCTCTCCTCACTTAGTCCACTTCATCACTTTCAACACCTTTCTCATCACACACTGACAACATGCTGGTGACTCTCTGCTCTCTGATCACTGCTCTGACATGTAAGGAGGCTGACTTACTGCTGCTTTGACCTCATGTTGGATTCATCAGTCTGTGTGTTTCTCTTCACTCCATGTCTTCCTGTTGTTTCCAGGTGTGAGTGGTGTGACGGTGGTGACACAGAAGCCTCTTGTAATGACGGTGAGGAGAGGAGAGACAGCCAGCATGGACTGTAACCTGGGAACTGTTACTGACTATGGTGCTCGTTGGTACAAACAGATTCCAGGAGGAGTTCCTCAGTTTGCATTAAGATATCATCACAGTGATAGATCTCCAAGATATGGTTCTGGTTTCTCCTCACCAAAGTTCACAATTACTCATCAGTCACAATCAGATTATCGTGTGATCATCAACAACGTGGAGGAGGGAGACTCAGCAGTCTATTACTGTAAGACATGGGACAGCTCTGTTAATAAGTACGTATCACAGTGATTGATGCCATGACAAAAACCTTGTCACAAATACTTCTGCTTTTTGAGACTCTGCTACATATCAGCTGTTCACAGAGACACCAGTCAAGCCTGACGTTCATAACATGCCATATAAATATAGTGAGGTATGATGTATTTCCAATAAAATAAATACAAAAGCTGCAATTTCAGTGAGTTTTACATACAAACAACTCAACACAGAACATTTAGCAGATTATCAATTCATACAAGCCCTGAAGTTAATGATGTTAATAAAAAGGACATCAACAGGATTCCTAGAAGGACAAGAACAAAAAAAAAAATACTTACACAGATGTTACATTGCATTCTTTTACACACAGCTGAACAATGATCAAAATAAAAATGCCACATTGACCTTAACATCCAAACTCTGATGCTATAATTGTAAAAATGTAAAAGTGAAACAATAAATGAACATGTGCATTCACACTATGTCTACAATATGATCCAATCTTTTCTGGATCATAGCTGCATTTTAGAACAACACAACACAGGACAGTTTCCTGAATTTGCTGTTGACTAAAAACTTTCCTCCTAACATTTCACAGCAACACTTGACACCGACATGAATACCTGGATCACAATTCAGGGAAACAGGCCAACTGCAAAGAGTCCATTGGGACCCATAAGAGACCACCTAATCACTAGATTTACTGGGTGTGTGTTTGCTTTTGGAACTTTAGTCATTACCTTATAAAGATGAATTCAGTTGAAATATCAGCAAAGATAGACATTACAGTATGAGGAAACTTTGTGTTTATGTCTTTATTCCACAGGAACCTTGTGTTCACTTGATACATATTCCTAAAGAAAAGTCATTTTTTTCAGATAACCTCTGAAGGAACAGTAGAAGGTTTTTGTCAGGATCCTCCTAAAAAGTTCACATGGTCATGTCTACATCCATAACAGATTCCTATGCAACTGTAGAGAAAAGTTATATGCTATGTAGTTATTTGTTTTTCCTCTGATAGAACTTCTCTGTTATAAATCAGATGCCTTGATCACAGCTGTTTAATGAGAGATAGGAAACAGCACTATCTGATGTTGGAGTTATCAATCTGTCTGCTTCTACTGCCAACACATACATTTATATATATGCTGTTGTTCTGCTTAAACAATTCCCACCTTTAAATGAGTGGATAATACAATTAGAAACACCTGATCTTTATTTTAGATTTGTTTTTTTATCTGAGTCAGTTTAGAAAGGATCCTCCCCTTTGTTCCTCAGTGCCTTTATAAGCTTCACTCTCTTTTCTCCTCTCACTCCAACCCTGCTCACCTTTCACTTAGACAGTACAGGACATTTATTAAAACACTGACAACATGCTGACCACCCTCTGCTCTCTTATCGCTGCTCTGACCTGTAAGATGTTCTTCTGATTCCTTCAAGTTCCATATTTTCAGATGTAAAACTCTCACTAATGTATTTTTGTGTGTTTATGTTGCAGATGTGGATGCAGTGATCGTGTTGACCCAGACGCCTGCTGTCCACACAGTTTCTACAGGACAACAGGTTGTTCTCAACTGTGACATTGAAAGAGATGATGGGCAATATGTCAGCTGGTATAAGCAGAAACCAAGTGGGACTCCTCAGTATGTTCTGAGATTCTACCATTCTCACAGTTCACCCAACAGCTTTGGAACAGGGTTCTCCTCAGACCGATTTGACTCCAAAGCCTCATCAAGTATATTTTACCAGCTCATCATTAAGCAGACACAGGAAGGAGACTCTGCAGTGTATTACTGTAGCACATGGGACAGCTCTGCTCAGCAGCAAGTATCACAGTGATTCACACTGTGACAAAAACCTCCTCACTGAACACTTCTGCTTTTGGGGTTTCTGGATTGTGTTCTGTATAGTTCTCCTTCAGGGAAGTCTGACATTGATTACAAGACATTTACCTTAAAACAAAACACTAAATAAATAAACAAGATTACTAATGTCTGACATTACTGAATATGAAGAAATAACTATTGTTGGCCTTATATACCATATACAAGGTATATTAGTTTTCATGATTTTATACTTTAAAATCATGATTGAGTAAGTCAACAAAATCACAAAATGTTAAAAACAAACCAAAATAAAACTGGATTTAAGTCCTCTACAAGTTGAGAAACTGTTTTGTTTTGGGGTTTTTTTTTTAAAAAAATGAAGAGGATTTTTTTTTGTATTCACAGCCTGGGCCCTGATTTGATGGTAGTGCAATGATCAGAGCCAACAGAACTTCAACACTGTGGTCATTTCCTGACCTTCAAATGACCTCTTTTATTCAACTTGTGTGGTATTTTAGTGCCATATGCAGCAAGTACAAGGATGTACACATCTTTATGAAGTTCTTTCAAATGATGGAATCATATTTGTAAATCTACACAAACATTTCCAAACTAAGTGAAACAGAGCTGTTGGTCCAGCAGTCTGTACTGGTCTATGATTTACTATAAGTTGCGAATAAGAAACATTTCTTGTCCTCTTGAAATACACTTTGGTGACACATTTTATGTTTTGATGTTACCATTGTGTGAGGTACAGAGGAATAAAACTGAAATAGTGCAGAATAGTGCTGTCACATAAACACAGAGTCTACACATGTCCACTATAGAACATGACTCATTGTCTAAAAGGAACATAAAGGCAAAACAACCAGTTGCCATTGAATATACTGACAACATCAGGTGATAAATCTTTGCCTTCCATTCACAAACATACAAGATGCCACTGCTGGTTTTAAGTTTGCAGTGAGGTTTTCGGGAAAGTTTGTTGTGATGATTTAAACAAACTAACACACAACTCAAATTAAAGCATCAAACATAACAAAACAAAAAATATACAACATGGAACAGTTTCACAAAATAACAAATCTATTTCAGTGCAACAGCAGAATATCTTCCTCAGATCATGATGTTGTAATCTTTGGTGAGCAGGAGGGAGGCGTCTGTAAAAAATACTGACATGACATTTCTCTCTAATGTCAATAAGAAACTTAAGAGCATCATAAGTCATGCAGATTTAAGCAAAGTTCCTCCTCCTGCCACTCACTCTCATATCCAGTCTTGTATTTAATTGCTCCTCCAGCACCTCCTCTCCTCACTTAGTCCACTTCATCACTTTCAACACCTTTCTCATCACACACTGACAACATGCTGGTGACTCTCTGCTCTCTGATCACTGCTCTGACATGTAAGGAGGCTGACTTACTGCTGCTTTGACCTCATGTTGGATTCATCAGTCTGTGTGTTTCTCTTCACTCCATGTCTTCCTGTTGTTTCCAGGTGTGAGTGGTGTGACGGTGGTGACACAGAAGCCTCTTGTAATGACGGTGAGGAGAGGAGAGACAGCCAGCATGGACTGTAACCTGGGAACTGTTACTGGCAGTGCTATTCGTTGGTATAAACAGATTCCAGGAGGAGTTCCTCAGTTTGTAATAAGATATCACCACAGCTATAGCTCTCCAACCTATGGTTCTGGTTTCTCCTCACCAAAGTTCACATCCACTCATCAGTCACGATCAGATTATCGTATGATCATCAACAATGTGGAGGAGGGAGACTCAGCAGTCTATTACTGTCAAACATATGACAGCTCTGTTACTGAGCACGTATCACAATGATTGATGCCATGACAAAAACCTTGTCACAAATACTTCTGCTTTTTGAGACTCTGCTACACTTGGACCACACTGACAACATGCTGGGGACCCTCTGCTCTCTCATCCCTGCTGTAACCTGTAAGCTGTAACCTGTTATGCTCGTCTCTTTTACAGCCTTTATTTTCAGAAGTAAACTTTCCAGCGCTCATGTGTTTTTCTGTGTTTGTTGGCAGATGTGGATGCAGTGATAGTGTTGACCCAGACGCCTTCTGTCCACACAGTTTCTACAGGACCACAGGTTGTTCTCGACTGTAACACTGGGAGAAATGACAGAAATAGGGTACAATGGTATAAACAGGTTCCTGGTGGGGCTCCTCAGTTTAATGTGGCTTTTTACTTTTCAGGCAGTTCACTCATCTTTGAAGCAGGATTCTCTTCAAGCCAGTTCAACTCTAAATCCTCATCCAACATAGATTACCAATTCATCATTAAACAGACAGAGGCAGGAGACTCTGCTCAGTATTTCTGTCAGACATGGGACGACTCTGCTGCTGCTGCAGTATCACAGTGATTCACACTGACAAAAACCTCCATGGGAACACTGCAGCTTTGATGAACTCTCAACAGCATTAAATGTTTCAAATAACTAGATCTACACCAAGAACAAGTGATGGCACTGGATACATTCATCTACAGAGATGAGATATTCCAGCAGTGTTTTGGAACAGAAGTGGATCAATGAAGGGAGGAAATGTTGACAGTGAAAGTTGGTCTGAACAGGATGTTTCACTTCCACTTCTCCCATTAGAGAGAGTTGAGAGGTTTTTGTACGACCATGTATACAAACTGAATCACTGTGGTATTCGGACAAGGAACCAAGCTGACTGTAACAAGTAAGTACTTTTAAACCTTATTATACAGCAAGACACATTTTCTTTTTCTGCTGCACATCAAGAAAAACATGAAACTAATCCAGATGTGACTGATTGTTTAAAATATTGACCATGTTGGTCAGTGAATGATAGATATTGTGTTCTTTGATACCAGGCAGTGTCTGTGAAGGCAAAAGGAAAATGTCATCTGAATATTTGAAACATTTTCTCAAAATACGAAACGTAAATTAATGGTTTAGGAATTTTAGATATTGAACATTTGTAAGAATGTCCCAAATTAATCTCACAATTTATAAGAACTTTTCAAATCTTTATCGATCAAGTATTTGTGAAATATTCAGTTATTATAGTTATAGCGTGATATTAAGGTTAAATTGCTTGTAATGTTGATTTATTATTCTACACAGTTTATGTGTAATTTAGAATATGCCTGAAAATGATTTCATACAGCTGGTAGTAAATTCAGGCAATAGGAAGGTACTGAACTAATCAAAAATATGAAATTCTAATTTTTATTAATGATAGATTTTATTTTGAAAGGGAGCACTGTTCATATTTTAAGTGATCATTTTTAATGTTTTACTCATTTTAAATTCTCTGCTTCTTCTGCATGAGTATACTGTCAGCACAATGAAGTAAAGTTGCCATGTTACATATGAATGATTCAATTTCTTTCTTTTTATTTTATTTCATTTAATTTTCGTTCTTGACATTCTGAATGTGTTTGTTGTGAATGTACTTCCAGGCTCCAGCCTCTCTCCTCCTGTCCTGACAGTCTTCCCTGCGTCCAGCACTGAGCTCCAGTCCAATAAAGCCACTCTGGTCTGTCTGTCCAGTCAGTCTGTGCCTTTTGCTGATGTCACCTGGTCGGCTGGTGGGAGTCCAGTGAGCAGTGGGATCTCCACCAGCACCGCTGTTCTGAAACCAGACCACACTTTCCAAATCAGCAGCTATCTGGACATCCAGACATCAGACTGGAACATGGATAAGGTTTACACATGTAAAGTGTCTTTGGGGTCCCAGACTGCAGAGAAAACCATCCACAAGTCAGGCTGTTCCACTAAATAATACCAGAGGACTGCTTCTTTATTGTCTGTGCTGTTTTTGCATTATAGATATTAGAAAACGTCTGCGTAATTTCATTATTGTTGTGAAAGTAGTTAGTTGTTTTTATCAGCTTTGCAATTGATCCAATAAATAATAAAAAAAAAATAGTACTTGTTTGTGTTTACTTTAATTCTTTGTACATAGTAAATGCAATAATTCTCACATTCACTCAGTTTAACTGTGTAGCCATGTTTACTCCACTGACAGTTAGACCTAATGCAAAGATCAAAGTGAAATTAAGGTCAAATCTATTTATAAAGCGAAACCAGACAGAAATAGAAATCTGAATAAAAGTAATAAGATATCAAAAATTAAAGCTACAACACAATGAAGTCAGCGTTTCAGAACACACCAATAATCAAAGTGTTTCTTGATTATAATCACTGTCACCTTTTCATTTCCTAATTTGTTAGAATTAGTTTAGGACTTTTCTTCCTGTAAATTCAGAAAGTCAGGTTGTTGTAACATTTGCAATAAAGGGACAACAGTCTGACATTTCTTGGTCTGTCACTGAGCTGTTATAAAAATCTGTTAAATGAGCTGCAGCTGAAAGTGACTTTTTGTTATCCTCTGTCAGTGAAGCATCACCTGGCTTCTCCTCCTTCTCTTCCTTCCCAGGATGCACCTGCAGGCCTCCTGTTCTCATTTACTGCTGCATGTAAATGAAGAGGTCAAGTGTCAACTCGAAGTAAGACGAAACCTAAATATGCAGATGTTTAGTTCGAATTTGGTCAATGATAAAAAATGTGTCTTTGAGTGTTAATGATACATACATGTGCAGAGCCACAGCTGCTTTATCCTGAAATATTCCCTGAACTATCCACACCATTCAAATGTAGAATCAACTTGACAGTTTGCAGCAGGAGCCGTGAACTGAAAGTCCCTGTTTAACAATCTGGTAACTTCCGTGGCTTATCTTTGAATCATGTTTTCCTCAAGCCACACATTTTAAACTGAGACATCATCATATTAAAAACAAAACAATCTGTGACATATTATCAGGCAGTGCTGTCAAACTGGCTGCAGCTGGAGTCCACAGCTCAAATGCTTAATTATTGACAGCTCTGGTTTTGTTTTGTCCACTTCGTCAAAGTGAAGTCCGAAAAAACAATGTTGTTTAACCATTAAATATGCTGAGTTCAAACTAAACTGTTTTAGTTCTGTAATTAATAACTACTGTTGTATAAATATGACTGGTAGTCATTTTTAATTGACTTAATATGACATGTTCAGAGTTTTTTAGAGCTCATACTCAATACTGATGACAAACAAACACATCTGCACTCTAAAGATAAACTTTTTTGCTGTGATTTCATTAGTTATTATCTGTAATTTAACAAAACAGAGAAACACTAAATTCCCTTACACTGTAATAAAACAGTCAAAAACTATCAGTAGTATTTTAAATCAAATATTTAATCATTTCACATTTTCTAAAGTGAACAGGGGAATTCACTGCAGTACACTTACACGTAATACATGAACTGTCAATAACTGACCAAACTTGGCTGCATTTACAGTCAGAGACAGTTGCCTCTCTTTCTACAGAGAGTTGGTGCTGGACCACTTCATTTACATGAAGCTATAAATATGAAGAGGAGGCCTGCAGGTGCATCCTGGGAAGAGAGAGAGGGAGGAGTAGATAGGTGATGCTTCACTGACAGAGGATGAACATTCAGTTTCATTTACAACTCATTTAAGCTGCACTTTGAAATTGCTGAACTATTGCAGGCAGCTCCAATCACATAAGACATATTAAAAATAAAGTATATCAGCTTTTGTTTGCTGTTCATGAGCTGCAAGTAAGAATTAACTAGTAATAGTAATAGTTTTATGTGTGTGTTCAGAATGAGCTGTTCTTGTCAGTTAGCAGTAGAGCGAGATACTTGGAGTGGGGATTATTTTCATTTTATGCTTTTTGTTACTTCTACTTGACTCCTATTCAGAGAAAATAATTCTACTGTTTATTGCACTACATTCATCTGTCAACTTCAGTGACTGTTTAGACTAAAATTTTACATTTAAAAGATCAGTACTGGATCGCTGTTCAGCTCATCGAGTTAAGGCACATACCATGTGGGGCTCGGTACCTTGGCAGCGGTCATGAGTTTGAGTCTGGCTCAAGACCATTTGCTGGATGTCACTGTCCTCTGTCTTCTCCCAAATTACAATATATGTCACAATAAAATGAAATGAACATAAGAAGAACAGGGATTTGGGAAAATTTACAAAATAGTTGTGTGAGAACAGTTTGTTTGCAAATAATTTGAAGTATTTCTACATTGAAATATTTCTGATTTTATTCAAGTAAAGGATCTGAATACCTCTTTCCACTTTCAATGACATGAACATCAGAGAGAAAATTAAATATGATGACGTTAATAGTTAAAATATTCATATTTAAAATGACATTTAATGGAGTACAAATACCAGTGGGCTTTGGTTAAATACAATTTTTTTTAATTATTATTTTGTTCAACACAAATGCAGCAAATGCAAAGCTGATGCAACACCTCAACCGAACTGCCACAATACTGATTACAAGAATCTTCTAATATCTAAACAAAGAAAAGAGCACAAAGAAGCAGATCTGAAACGGTCTACGGTCCTCTGGTATTATTCAGTGGAACAGCCTGACTTGTTGATGGTTTTCTCTGCAGTCTGGGACCCAGAAGACACTTTACATGTGTAAACCTTATCCATGTTCCAGTCTGATGTCTGGATGTCCAGATAGCTGCTGATTTGGAAAGTGTGGTCTGGTTTCTGAACAGCGGTGCTGGTGGAGATCCCACTGCTCACTGGACTCCCACCAGCCGACCAGGTGACATCAGCAAAAGGCACAGACTGACTGGACAGACAGACCAGAGTGGCTTTGTTGGACTGGAGCTCAGCGCTGGACGGAGGGAAGACTGTCAGGACAGGAGGAGAGAGGCTGGAGCCTGGAAGTACATTCACAACAAACACATTCAAAAAGAGAACAAATGAAATGAAAAGCAATAAAAAAAAAAAAACTGAATCATTTATATATAGCATGACAAAGTTACTTCATAGTATTAACAGTATACTCATGCTGAAGAAGTAGAACATTTAAAATGAGTAAAACATTAAAAAAATGATCACTTAAAGTATGAACAGTGCTCCCTTTCAAAATAAAATCTATCATTAATAAAGTCATTTTTTGTTTAGTTCAGTACCTTCCTATTGGCTGAATTTACTACCAAGTGTATGAAATCATTTTCAAACAAATTCTAAATTACACATAAACTTATATATATATACTTACATATAACTTATATACTTAAATATTAAATATACATTATAAGCATTAATATCACACTAAAACTATAATAATTGAATATTTCACAAATAGTTTTGCTATAAAGATTTTAAAGGTTCTCATAAATTGTGAGAATTATTTTTCACATTCTTAAAAATCTTCAGTATCTAAAATTCCTAAACCATTAATTTACTTTGGAGAAAATGTTTCAAATATTCAGATCACATTTTCCTTTTGCCTTCACAGACACTGCCTGGTATCAAAGCACACAATATCTATCATTCACTGAACAACATGGTCAATCTTCAACGTCTAAAATTCCTAAACCATTAATTTACTTTGAGGATTTGGAGAAAATGTTTCAGAATTTCAGATCACATTTTCCTTTTCCCTTCACAGACACTGCCTGGTATCAAAGCACACAATATCTATCACTCACTGAACAACATGGTCAATATTTTAAACAATCAGCCACATCTGGATTAGTTCCATGTTTTTCTTAACGTGCAGCAGAAAAAGAAAATGTGTCTTGCTGTATAATAAGGTTTAAAAGTACTTACTTGTTACAGTCAGCTTGGTTCCTTGTCCGAATACCACAGTGATTCAGTTTGTATACATGGTCGTACAAAAACCTCCTGACTCTTTCTAATGGGAGAAGTGGAAGTGAAACATCCTGTTCAGACCAACTTTCACTGTCAACATTTCATCCATGCATCTTTCTGCTTATATCTGGAAACACTGCTGGGCCTGATGATTGTTCCATCATTTTGTTATTATGGTAGAAACATCTTTAATCCAGTCAGTTATTAACTGATGACACAGAAGAGAGACTCATTTACAGTACATTCTTCATGCATACGTTTTGTCTGTAAGAGTGTTTTGTATTTTCTTGACCTTGTTGGAGGTCCTATACACCCCACTTCCATATGTATAAGTCATCACATTGATAATAATAATATAAATAATGACAGTAAATAACACACATTTCTGCCAGCATTTTTCTCTTAAGCGTGAAAGACTGATTTTTTTAACTTTAATGTTTGTTCATATAAACAATATTGCTGTTTGAAATCCTCAAGTTTTTCCTCTTTAAGTAATTAACTCTGACATTTTTGTTCATAATGTTGTGTGAAACATATTGTGTTATCACGTTAAAATATGATCATACACAACCTAATTTGATCAAATGTCATTTTAAGGTCTGCATTTTCCTTCATTTGAACATTGTTGTACATGTTTGTGTTACACAATAATCAGAAATCTTAAGATTAACTGAAATCAAATCTGCAAATGAGAAACTGTTACAGACTTTTTTATATCTTGACTCTTTAATCAGTGACTGATGTCATCAAAATTTATTCTACACGCTATTTTTTTATAGCATTTTAAGAAAAAAATAATCTGTGGTTTATTGGATTATGTTTATTCGTGTTGTCTTGTTTTGTTTTTTTGAGTGATTGCAGCCAAAAGGACTTACAATTTATTTTTGAAAACATGAAACATATGTGTGGGGAAGTTACAGGAAACATTGACTGAGGCCTTTATTTGCAGTCAAGATGTGACAGCAGGTCAAAAAGCAGAAGTAACAGTGAGGAGGTTTTTGTCACAGTGTGAACCACTGTGATACCCACTCGTTAGCAGAGTTGTCCCATGTTGCACAGTAATATACAGCAGAGTCTCTTTCCTCTGCTGCCTTAATGATAAACTGGTAATCTATGTTTGATGAGGCTTTGGAGTTAAATCGGTCTGAGGAGAACCCTGTTCCAAAGCTGTCGGGTGAACTGTGAGAATGGTAAAATCTCAGAACAAACTGAGGAGTCCCACCAGGGACCTGTTTGTACCAACTGACATAATAGTTTTCATCTCTCTCAATGTTGCATTTGAGAACAACCTCTTGTCCCTGAGAAACTGTGTGAACAGCAGGCGTCTGGGTCAACACTTTGGCTGCATCCACATCTGTCAGCACACAAAGGAGAGGAAACACATTAATGACAGATTTATGTCTGAAAATATTGGACTGTAAACGCAACCAGAAGGATGTCTTACATGTTAGAGCAGTGATGAGAGTGCAGAGGGTCCCCAGCATGTTGTCAGTATAAATGTTGTGCAGCATCCAGCTGAGAGATGAGCAGAAGTGGATTCAGAAGAGGAGAGAGACTGAGACTTATAAAGACACTGAGGAGAGGAGAAGTGGAGGAGGAGGAGTTTCAATAACAAAAAGCAGCTACTCCAAAAACTCAACAGTCAGTTTTTGTATTTTTTGTAAATGTATCTTCATATGTCCTTAAATAAGTGAATAAGACAATATCATGAGTAAAATGAAATAAATTGAATGTTAACATCATGTTTTCAGTTCTTCAGTCTTTACCAAGTTCTCTACAAATAAAACTGACATCAGGATTTGTTGGGACAAATGGAAACACCACACACTTCTGCCAGCATTTTTATGTTTGGCATGAAAGAATGATTTTTTAACTTTAATGTTTGTTCATATAAACAATATTGCTGTTTGAAATCCTCGAGTTTTTCCTCTTTAAGTCATTAACTACGACATTTTTGTTCATAATGTTGTGTGAAATATATTGTGTTGTCGTGTTAAAATATGATCATACACAACCTAATTTGATCAAATGTCATTTTAAGGTCTGCATTTTCCTTCTTTTGAACATTGTTGTACATGTTTGTGTTACACAATAATCAGAAATCTTAAGATTAACTGAAATCAAATCGGCAAATAAAAGACTGTTGCAGACGTTTTTTATCTTGACTCTTTAATCAGTGACTGATGTCATCAAAATTTACTCTACACGCTATTTTTTTTATAGCATTTTAAGAGAAAATAATCTGTGGCTTAGTGGATTATGTTTATTCGTGTTGTCTTGTTTTGTTTTGTTTTTTTGAGTGTTTGCAGCCAAAAGGACTTACAATTTATTTTTGAAAACATAAAACATATGTGTGGGGAAGTTACAGGAAACTTTGACTGAGGCCTTCATTTGCAGTCAAGATGTGACAGTAGATCAAAAAGCAGAAGTAACAGTGAGGAGGTTTTTGTCACAGTGTAGATCACTGTGATACCCACTCGTTAGCAGAGTTGTCCCATGTTGCACAGTAATATACAGCAGAGTCTCCCTCCTCTGCCGCCTTAATGACAAACTGGTAATCTATGTTTGATGAGGCTTTGGAGTTAAATCGGTCTGAGGAGAACCCTGTTCCAAAGCTGTTGGGTGAACTGTGAGAATGGTAAAATCTCAGAACAAACTGAGGAGTCCCACCAGGGACCTGTTTGTACCAACTGACATAATGGCCCTGATCTCTCTCAATGTTGCATTTGAGAACAACCTCTTGTCCCTGAGAAGCTGTGTGGACAGCAGGCGTCTGGGTCAACACTTTGGCTGCATCCACATCTGTCAACACACAAAGGAGAGGAAACACATTAATGACAGATTTATGTCTGAAAACGTTGGACTGTAAACGCAACCAGAAGGATGTCTTACATGTTAGAGCAGTGATGAGAGTGCAGAGGGTCCCCAGCATGTTGTCAGTATAAATGTTGTGCAGCATCCAGCTGAGAGATGAGCAGAAGTGGATTCAGAAGAGGAGAGAGACTGAGACTTATAAAGACACTGAGGAGAGGAGAAGTGGAGGAGGAGTTTCAATAACAAAAAGCAGCTACTCCAAAAACTCAACAGTCAGTTTTTGTATTTTTTGTAAATGTATCTTCATATGTCCTTAAATAAGTGAATAAGACAATATCATGAGTAAAATGAAATAAATTGAATGTTAACATCATGTTTTCAGTTCTTCAGTCTTTACCAAGTTCTCTACAAATAAAACTGAAATCAGGATTTGTTGGGACAAATGGAAACACCACACACTTCTGCCAGCATTTTTATGTTTGGCATGAAAGAATGAATTTTTAACTTTAATGTTTGTTCATATAAACAATATTGCTGTTTGAAATCCTCGAGTTTTTCCTCTTTAAGTCATTAACTCCGACATTTTTGTTCATAATGTTGTGTGAAATATATTGTGTTGTCGTGTTAAAATATGATCATACACAACCTAATTTGATCAAATGTCATTTTAAGGTCTGCATTTTCCTTCATTTGAACATTGTTGTACATGTTTGTGTTACACAATAATCAGAAATCGTCAGATTATCTGAAATCAGATCTGCAGACGAAAAACTGTTACAGACTTTTTTATATCTTGACTCTTTAATCAGTAACTGATGTCATCAAAATTTACTCTACACGCTATTTTTTATAGCATTTTAAGAGAGAATCATCTGTGGTTTAGCAGATTATGTTTATTAGTGTTGTCTTGTTTTGTTTTGTTTTGGGTTGTTTTTTGAGTGATTGCAGCAAAAAGGACTTACAATTTAATTTTGAAAACATGAAACATATGTGTGGGGAAGTTACAGGAAACTTTGACTGAGGCCTTTATTTGCAGTCAAGACGTGACAGCAGGTCAAAAAGCAGAAGTAACAGTGAGGAGGTTTTTGTCACAGTGTGAATCACTGTGATACTGTCTCCTTAACAGAGTTGTCCCATGTTTCACAGTAATATACTGCAGAGTCTCTTTCTTCTGCTGCCTTAATGACAAACTGATAATCTATGTTTGATGAGGCTTTGGAGTTAAATCGGTCTGAGGAGAACCCTGTTCCAAAGCTGTCGGGTGAACTGTGAGAATGGTAAAATCTCAGAACAAACTGAGGAGTCCCACCAGGGACCTGTTTGTACCAATCGACATAATAGTTTTCATCTCTCTCAATGTTGCATTTGAGAACAACCTCTTGTCCCTGAGAAGCTGTGTGAACAGCAGGCGTCTGGGTCAACACTTTGGCTGCATCCACATCTGTCAACACACAAAGGAGAGGAAACACATTAATGACAGATTTATGTCTGAAAACGTTGGACTGTAAACGCAACCAGAAGGATGTCTTACATGTTAGAGCAGTGATGAGAGTGCAGAGGGTCCCCAGCATGTTGTCAGTGTAAATGTTGTGCAGCGTCCAGCTGAGAGATGAGCAGAAGTGGATTCAGAAGAAGAGAGAGACTGAGACTTATAAAGACACTGAGGAGAGGAGAAGTGGAGGAGGAGGAGGAGTTTGAATATGAAACAGACTTTTCACTCCTAAATCAACTACTCTAAAAATTCAACACTCACTTACTGTTTGTTTTGCAAATGTATCTTCATATTATTTATATTTTGGATCTGATCACATTGGAAATAATCTTTAATGGATTTATGTAAATACTAAACTGGACTCTTGAGTATTACGAGTGAAATGTTTTCAGTTCATCAGAACTTTTTTATACTAAGTTCTCTACAAACAAAATTGAAGTCAGGATTTTTTTTGGACGTATTTAATAAAAACACATAGATTTTCTAGGTTCAACTTTGGGAATCTGGATAGTTTGCCATGTCAGTAAAACATTTTTATTTGAAGTGTGAAAGAATACATTTTTATTTCATACTTTTTAAAAATAAGTAGTATGGTTGTTTGAATCCTTGAGTTCATTTTCCTTTTCCACCAGTCATTAGTGATCTGTGTTAATTACTGCTGTGTGAAACATTCTAAGTTGTCATGTTGAAACATGATCATATACACAATGTTATTTGATCAAATGTCACTATAAGGTTCATTTAAGATTGACTTCAAGGTGAGTTGTCTTTTAGTTGAATATTGCAGTACTTGTCAATAGTGTTGTATAATAATCTCAACTTCTTAGATTATCTAAAATTAAATCAGCAAAAGAGAACTGTAGCAGATTTTTCCATTGCTTGACTTTTTTTATAATAAATGACCAGAGACATTAGAATTTACTGTACACACTATACACTATTTACAGCATTTTAACAGAGGATAGAGTGTTGTAGTGGATTATGTTTATTAGTGTTGTTCATTTTTAGTTATTTATGGGAGAATACAACAAAAATGATTTTCATTTTTGGAGCATATGTGTGGGGAAGTTAAAGGAAATACTGGCTGATGGCTTGACAGGCAGTCAAGATGTGACAGAAGGTCAAAAAGCAGAAGTAACAGTGAGGAGGTTTTTGTCACAGTGTAAATCACTGTGATACCCACTCCTTAGCAGAGTTGTCCCATGTTGCACAGTAATATACAGCTGAGTCTGCCTCCTCCACGTTGTTGATGCTCCAACGATAATCTGAGTTTGATTGATAACTGGCTGTAAACTTGGGAGAGGAGAAACCAGAACCAAACTTTGGGGTGCTCCAGCTCTTAAAAAAATTGAGAACAAACTGAGGAACTCCTCCTGGAATCTGTTTGTAGATACGAGGTCCATCCAAGGCAGAGTTACAGTCCATGGTGACTGACTCTCCTCTTCTCACAGTCACCACAGGAGGATTCTGTGTCACCACCGTCACACCACTCACGCCTGGAAACAACAGGAAGACATGGAGTGAAGAGAAACACACAGACTGATGAATCCCACATGAGGTCAAAGCAGCAGTAAGTCAGCCTCCTTACATGTCAGAGCAGTGATCAGAGAGCAGAGAGTCACCAGCATGTTGTCAGTGTGTGATGAGAAAGGTGTTGAAAGTGAGAAAGTGGACTAAGTGAGGAGAGGAGGTGCTGGAGGAGCAATTAAATACAAGACTGGATATGAGAGTGAGTGGCAGGAGGAGGAGCTTTGCTTAAATCTGCATGACTGATATGATGCTCTTCAGTTTCTTATTGACATTAGAGAGAAATGTCATGTCTGTATTTTTACAGACGCCTCCCTCCTGCTCTCCAAAAATTACAACATCATGATCTGAGGAAGATATTCTGCTGTTTCACTGAAATAGATTTGTTTTTTTTTTTTTGAATCTTCTCCATGTTGTATAGTGTTTGATTTGTTATGTTTGATGCTTTAATTTGAGTTGTGTGTTACTTTGCTAAAATCATCACAACAAACTGTCCTGAAAACCTCACTGCAAACTTAAAGCCAGCAGTAGCGTCTTGTATGTTTGCAAATGAAACGCAAACATTTATCACCTGATATTGTCAGTATATTCAATGGTAACTGGTTGTTTTGCTTTAATGTTAATTAGTCATGTTCTATAGTGGACATGTGTCGACTCTGTGTTCCCATGACAGCATTATTCTGCACTATTTCAGTTTTATTCCTCTGTATATCACACAATGGTAACATCAAAACATAAAATGTGACACCAAAGTGTATTTTAAGAGGACAAAAAAAGTTTTTATGAACGACTTATAGTAATTGGTAGATCAGTACAGGTTGCTGGACCAACAGCTCTGTTTCACGTTGTTTGGAAATGTTCACTGCAATGAACATTTCACCCGTGTGCTGACGAGGACCAGAGGGCGGGAGCACATTACACCAGTTTTCAGATCGCTGCATTGGCTCCCCGTGTGTTTCAGGATCGATTTTAAGGTGCTTTTATTAGTTTTTAAGTCTCTCAATGGTCTTGGGCCATCTTATCTATCAGACCTGCTTTTATCATATCAACCCTTGCGGATCCTGAGGTCCTCTGGCACTGGCCTTTTAATTATTCCTCGAGTGAGAACGACAACCCATGGGGAGGCTGCATTCAGCCCCTATGGTCCATGTCTATGGAATAGCCTGCCAGAGGGCATCAGGACCGCAGAGACTGTTGATGTTTTTAAAAGGAGGCTCAAGACCCACCTTTTTAATCTGGCTTTCAGCTGATGTCTCTTACTCTGTTTATTAGCTTTTAGCTCTTTTTAATTGTGTTGTCTTGTAGCTCTTTTTATTTATTGATTTATTTATTTGTCTTTTAGCTTTTAGGTCTTTTTATTGTCTAGTTTTAGCTCCAGTGTCTTCCTCATGGGGGGCCTCCATGCTGGGAGGTGTGGCTGGTCTGCCCGCGGGGGGGGTGTCGCCCTGGGGACCCTGGAGGCCCAGAGGACCGGGGGGCTCTGCACCATGTGTGTGGGGTCTGCCCCGGTCTTTCTGGGTCGGGGGTCTCTGTGGTGGCAGCACTCCCTGTGGCCATGGGCTGCGATTCCTTTCAGTGTGGATGAGCTCCCCATAGGTGTTTTTTTGTTCCTCACATGGTCCCTCAGTGCCCCGCCATGTCACCGTACTAATAGGAACTGTAGTGTTTGTGGTTCTGTGGGTGAGTGTGTGTGTGTGTGTATGTGTGTGTGCATGGGACCAATTGTGGGTATGTGGCTCTATGTGTGTGTTTGGGGGGAGGGAGCGGGTTTTCTTTCTGTGATATTTTTCTACTGCATGTTTTTATTTTGGGAAGCACTTTGAGTTACATTTCTTTTTGTATGAAAAGTGCTATATAAATAAAGTTTGATTTGATTTGATTTGATGAACAATGCAATGTAATAATCAATGTTGATCATTGCACTACCATCAAATCAGGACCCAGACTGTCAATTCAAAAAATGGATTTCTTCTTCATTGTTTGAAAAAAGATTCTCATCTTATAGAGGATTTAATCCAGTTTAATTTTGTTTGTTTTTAACATTTTGTGATTTTGTTGACTTACTCAATCATGATTTTAAAGTATAAAATTGTGAAAACTAGTATACCTTGTAAGGTCAAATTAAATTGGTCTTCTGCATTAAGATAAATGTCTTGTTATCATTGTTGGAGTTCCCTGAAGGAGAACGATACAGAGCATTAGCCAGGAACCCCAAAAGCAGAAGTGTTCAGTGAGGAGGTTTTTGTCACAGTGTGAATCACTGTGATACTCCCTGCTGAGCAGAGCTGTCCCATGTGCTACAGTAATACACTGCAGAGTCTCCTTCCTCTGTCTGTTTAATGATGAGCTGGTAAAATATACTTGATGAGGCTTTGGAGTCAAATCGGTCTGAGGAGAACCCTGTTCCAAAGCTGTTGGGTGAACTGTGAGAATGGTAAAATCTCAGAACATACTGAGGAGTCCCACTTGGTTTCTGCTTATACCAGCTGACATATTGCCCATCATCTCTTTCAATGTCACAGTTGAGAACAACCTGTTGTCCTGTAGAAACTGTGTGGACAGCAGGCGTCTGGGTCAACACGATCACTGCATCCACATCTGCAACATAAACACACAAAAATACATTAGTGAGAGTTTTACATGTGAAAATATGGAACATGAAGGAATCAGAAGAACATCTTACAGGTCAGAGCAGCGATGAGAGAGCAGAGGGTGGTCAACATGTTGTCAGTGTTTGTAATAAATGTCCTGTACTGTCTAAGTGAAAAGTGAGCAGGGTTGGAGTGAGAGGAGAAAAGAGAGTGAAGCTTATAAAGGCACTGAGGAAAAAAGGGGAGGATCCTTTCTAAACTGACTCAGATTTTTAAAAAAAAGCTAAAATAAAGATCAGGTGTTTCTATTTGTATTATCCACTCATTTAAAGGTGGGAATTGTTTGAGCAGAACAACAGCATACATATAAATGTATGTGTTGTCAAAAGAAGCAGACAGATTTATAACTCCAACATCAGCTGGTCTGGTGCTGTTTCATATCTCTCATTAAACAGCTGTGATCAAGGCATCTGATTTATAACAGAGAAGTTCTATCAGAGGAAAAACAATTAACTAAATAGCATATAACTTTTCTCTACAGTTACATAGGAATCTGTTATGGATGTTGACATGACCAGGTGAACTTTTTAGGAGGATCCTGATAAAAATCTTCTTCTGTTCCTTCAGAGGTTATCTGATAAAATGGACTTTTATTTAGGAATATGTATCAAGTGAACACAAGGTTCCTATGGAATAAAGAAATAGACACAAGGTTACCTCATACTGTAATGTCTATCTTTGCTGATACTTCAGCTGAGTTCATGTTTATGAGCGAATAATTAAAGTTCCAACAGTGAACATACACCCAGTAAATCTAATGATCTGGTGGTCTCAATGGACTCTTTGCAGTTGACCTCTTTGTCTGAATTGCGATCCAGGTATTCATGTACCTTTCAAGTGTTGCTGTGGAATGGTAGGAGGAAAGTTTTTTTGTCAACAATAAATTCAGGAAACTGTCCTGTGTTGTGTTGTTCTAAAATACATTTATGATGTAGTACAGAAGATTGGATCATATTCTAGACATGGTGTGAATGCAAACGTTTGTTTATTGTTTCATTTTTACAATTTTAAAATAAAATCAAAGTTTGGAAGCTAAGGTCAATCTGGCATTTTTATTTTGATCATTGTTCAGCTGTGTGTAAAAGAATGCAATGTAACATCTGTGTAAGTAATATTTATTTTTACTGCTGTCCTTCTAGGAATCTTGTTGATGTCCATTTCATTAACATCATTAACTGCAGGGCTTGTATTAATTGATATCCTGCTACATAATCTACTTAACCTGTTAATCAGTTTACAGCATTTAGCTATTTTTTATAACTCACTGAAATCTCAGCTTTGTGTTTATTTTATGGGAAATACATCATAACTCACTATATTTATATGGCATGTTATGAACGGCAGGCTTGACTGGTGTCTCTGTGAACAGCTGATATGTAGCAGAGTCTCAAAAAGCAGAAGTATTTGTGACAAGGTTTTTGTCATGGCATCAATCACTGTGATACGTACTTATTAACAGAGCTGTCCCATGTCTTACAGTAATAGACTGCTGAGTCTCCCTCCTCCACGTTGTTGATGATCAAACGATAATCTGATTGTGACTGATGAGTGGATGTGAACTTTGGTGAGGAGAAACCAGAACCATAGGTTGGAGAGCTATAGCTGTGGTGATATCTTAATACAAACTGAGGAACTCCTCCTGGAATCTGTTTGTACCGAGCACCATAGCCAGTAACAGTTCCCAGGTTACAGTCCATACTGGCTGTCTCTCCTCTCCTCACCGTCACCACAAGAGGCTTCTGTGTCACCACCGTCACACCACTCACACCTGGAAACAACAGGAAGACATGGAGTGAAGAGAAACACACAGACTGATGAATCCTACATGAGGTCAAAGCAGCAGTAAGTCAGCCTCCTTACATGTCAGAGCAGTGATCAGAGAGCAGAGAGTCACCAGCATGTTGTCAGTGTGTGATGAGAAAGGTGTTGAAAGTAATAAAGTGGACTAAGTGAGGAGAGGAGGTGCTGGAGGAGCAATTAAATACAAGACTGGATATGAGAGTGAGTGGCAGGAGGAGGAGCTTTGCTTAAATCTGCATGACTTATGAAGCTCTTCAGTTTCTTACTGTCATTAGAGAGAAATGTCATGTCTGTATTTTTACAGACGCCTCCCTCCTGCTCACCAAAAATTACAGCATCATTATCTGAGAAAGATTTCCTGCTGTTTCATTGAAATAGATTTGTTATTTTGTGAACCTCTTCCATGTTATATAGTGTTTGATTTGTTATGTTTGATGCTTTAATTTGAGTTGTGTGTTAGTTTGTTAAAATTATTGCAACAATCTTTCACTGCAAACACAAAACTTGTTATGAACGTTGAACAGCTCTGTTGATGAGTACGTATCACAGTGATTGATGCCATGACAAAAACCTTGTCACAAATACTTCTGCTTTTTGAGCCTCTGCTACATATCAGCTGTTAACAGAGACACCAGTCAAGCCTGACGTTCATAACATGCCATATGTATAGTGAGTTATGATGTATTTCCTATGAATTAAACACAAAAGCTGCAATTCCAGTGAGTTTTAAAAAACAAAGAGCTCAATACACAACACTGATTAGTAGGTTAAGCAATATATTTAGCAGATTATCAATTAATACAAGCCCTGCAGTTAATAATGTTAATAAGAAGGACATCAACAGGATTCCTAGAATTACAGGAATAATAATAAAAATATATATATATTGCTTACACTTAATTCACATTGCATTCTTTCACACACAGCTGAACAATGATCAAAATAAAAAAACACCACATTGACCTTAACGTCCAAACTTTGATTTTAATCTAACATTGTAAAAGTGAAACTATAAATGAACATGTGCATTCACACCATGTCTAGAATATAATCCAATCTTCTTTACTGGATCATAGCTGCATTTTAGAACAACATAACACAGGACAGTTTCCTGAATTTGCTGTTGACTAAAAACTTTCCTCCTACCATTTCACAGCAACACTTGACACCTACATGAATAACTGGATCACAGATCAGGCAAAGAGGTCAACTTTAAATATCCCATTGGAACCCACAAGAGGCCACCAAATCACCACATTTACTCTCATTTACTCATTTACTATATTCCCACATAAACATGAACTCAGTTGAAATATCAGCAAAGATAGACATTACAGTATGAGGAAACCTTGTGTCTATGTCTTTATTCCACAGGAACCTTGTGTTCACTTGATACATAATCCTAAATTCCATTTCAATTTCCATTTTATCAGATAACCTCTGAAGGAACAGAAGAAGGTTTTTGTCAGGATCCACCTAAAAAGTTCACCTGGTCATGTCTACATCAATAACAGATGTTTAATGTGAGATATGAAACAGCACCAGACCAGCTGATGTTGGAGTTATCCATCTGTTTGCTTCTACTGATGTCAACTAAATCTCTGTTTATGCTGTTGGTAATTGTTTGCTGAAAAATTCACATTTTTAAGATAATGGATCACAAACTTAACTGAATTACAAACACCTGATCTTTATTGTCACTCTTTTTTATCTGGGTCAGTTTAGAAAGGATCCTCCCCTTTTTTCCTCAGTGCCTTTATAAGCTTCACTCTCTTTTCTCCTCTCACTCCAACCCTGCTCACCTTTCACTTAGACAGTACAGGACATTTGTTACAAACACTGACAACATGCTGACCACCCTCTGCTCTCTCATCGCTGCTCTGACCTGTAAGATGTTCTTCTGATTCCTTCATGTTCCATATTTTCACATGTAAAACTCTCACTAATGTATTTTTGTGTGTTTATGTTGCAGATGTGGATGCAGTGATCGTGTTGACCCAGACGCCTGCTGTCCACACAGTTTCTACAGGACAACAGGTTGTTCTCAACTGTAACATTGAAAGAGATGATGGAAATTATGTCAGCTGGTATAAGCAGAAGCCAAGTGGGACTCCTCAGTTTGTTCTGAGATTTCACCATTCTCACAGTTCACCCAACAGCTTTGGAACAGGGTTCTCCTCAGACCGATTTGACTCCAAAGCCTCATCAAGTATATTTTACCAGCTCATCATTAAGCAGACAGAGGAAGGAGACTCTGCAGTGTATTACTGTAGTGTGTGGGATGACTCTGCTGAGCAGCGAGTATCACAGTGATTCACACTGTGACAAAAACCTCCTCACTGAACACTTCTGCTTTTGGGGTTTCTGGCTAATGTTCTCTACCGTTATCCTTCAGAGAACTCTGACATTGATTACAAGACATTTACCTAAAAACAAAACACCAATTTAATGTACAAGATTACTAATGTCTGACATGACTGAACATGAAGAAATAACTATTGTTGGCCTTATATACCATATACAAGGTATATTAACTTTCATGATTTTATACTTTAAAATCATGATTGAGTAAGTCAACTAAAGATAAAGAGACTTTATTGTCATTGTGCAGAAGTACAACGAAATTTGTAAGTACAGCGAAATTTGTAGATCACAAAATGTCAAAAACAAACCAAAATACAACTGAATATAGATCCTCTATAAGTTGAAGATCTTTTTTTTGTTGTTGTTTTTGTTTGTTTTTTTTAATCAATTTTAAGTATTTACAGTCTGGGTCTTGATTTGATGGTATTGCAATAATCGCAGTCAACAGAACTTCAACACAGTGGTCATTTTCTGACTTTGAAATTACTTCTTTTATTAAACTTGTGTGAAATTTTGGTGCCACATGCAGCAAATACAAAGATATTCACATCTGAAATAATCTATGATTTACTATAAATTGCTAATAAGAAACATTTCATGCTCTCTTAAAACACACTCTGGTGACACATGTTATGTTTTCATGTTACCATTGTGTGAGGTACAGAGGAATGAAACTGAAATAGTGTAGAATAGTGCTGTCACATGAACACAAAGTCTACACATGTCCACTAAAGAACATGACTCATTGTCTAAAAGGAACATTAAAGCAAAACAACCAGTTGCCATTGAATATACTGACAACATCAGGTGATAAATGTTTGCCTTCCATTCACAAACATAAAAGATGTCATTGCTGGTTTTAAGTTTGCAGTGAGGTTTTCAGGAAAGTTTATTGTGATGATTTTAACAAACTAACACACAACTCAAATTAAAGCATCAAACATAACAAATCAAACACTATACAACATGGAGAAGATTTACAGAAGAACAAATCTATGTCAATGAAACAGCAGGAAATCTTTCTCAGATCATGATGTTGTAATCTTTGGGGAGCAGGAGGGAGGCGTCTGTAAAAATACAGACATTTCTCTCTAATGTCAATAAGAAACTGTAGAGCATCATAAGTCATGCAGATTTAAGCAAAGCTCCTCCTCCTGCCACTCACTCTCATATCCAGTCTTGTATTTAATTGCTCCTCCAGCACCTCCTCTCCTCACTTAGTCCACTTTATTACTTTCAACACCTTTCTCATTCAACACTGACAACATGCTGGTGACTCTCTGCTCTCTGATCACTGCTCTGACATGTAAGGAGGCTGACTTACTGCTGCTTTGACCTCATGTTGGATTCATCAGTCTGTGTGTTTCTCTTCACTCCATGTCTTCCTGTTGTTTCCAGGTGTGAGTGGTGTGACGGTGGTGACACAGAAGCCTCTTGTGGTGACGGTGAGGAGAGGAGAGACAGCCAGTATGGACTGTAACCTGGGAACTGTTACTGACTATGGTGCTCGTTGGTACAAACAGATTCCAGGAGGAGTTCCTCAGTTTGCATTAAGATATCGTCACAGTGATAGCTCTCCAAACTATGGTTCTGGTTTCTCCTCACCAAAGTTCACAATTACTCATCAGTCACAATCAGATTATCGTGTGATCATCAACAATGTAGAGGAAGGAGACTCAGCAGTCTATTACTGTAAGACATGGGACAGCTCTGTTAATAAGTACGTATCACAGTGATTGATGCCATGACAAAAACCTTGTCACAAATACTTCTGCTTTTTGAGACTCTGCTACATATCAGCTGTTACACCAGTCAAGCCTGACGTTCATAACATGCCATATAAATATAGTGAGTTATGATATATTTCCAATAAAATAAATACAAAAGCTGCAATTTCAGTGAATTTTACATACAAACAACTCAACACAGAACATTTAGCAGATTATCAATTCATACAAGCCCTGCAGTTAATGATGTTAATAAAAAGGACATCAACAGGATTCCTAGAAGGACAAGAACAAAAAAAATACTTACACAGATGTTACATTGCATTCTTTTACACACAGCTGAACAATGATCAAAATAAAAATGCCACATTGACCTTAACGTCCAAACTCTGATGCTATTGTAAAAATGTAAAAGTGAAACAATAAATGAACATGTGCATTCACACTATGTCTACAATATGATCCAAACTTTTCTGGATCATAGCTGCATTTTAGAACAACACAACACAGGACAGTTTCCTGAATTTGCTGTTGACTAAAAACTTTCCTCCTACCATTTCACAGCAACACTTGACACCTACATGAATACCTGGATCGCAATTCAGGAAAACAGGCCAACTGCAAAGAGTCCATTGGGACCCATAAGAGACCACCAAATCACTAGATTTACTGGGTGTGTGTTTGCTTTTGGAACTTTAGTTATTACCTTATAAAGATGAATTCAATTGAAATATCTACAAAGATGGACATTACAGTATGAGGAAACTTTGTGTTTATGTCTTTATTCCACAGGAACCTTGTGTTCACTTGATACATATTCCTAAATAAAAGTCCATTTTATCAGATAACCTCTGAAGGAACAGAAGAAGGTTTTTGTCAGGATCCTCCTAAAAAGTTCACCTGGTCATGTCTACACCCATAACAGATTCCTATGTAACTGTAGAGAAAAGTTATATGCTATTTAGTTAATTGTTTTTCCTCTGATAGAACTTCTCTGTTATAAATCAGATGCCTTGATTAAAGCTGTTTAATGAGAGATAGGAAACAGCACTATCTGATGTTGGATTTATCCGTCTGTCTGCTTCTATTGACAACAAATGCATTTTTATACATGCTGTTGTTCTGCTTAAACAATTGCCACCTTTAAATGAGTGGATAATACAAATAGAAACACCTGATCTTTATTTTAGCTTTGTTTTTTAATCTGAGTCAGTTTAGAAAAGATCCTCCCCTTTGTTCCTCAGTGCCTTTATAAGCTTCACTCTCTTTTCTCCTCTCACTCCAACCCTGCTCACCTTTCACTTAGACAGTACAGGACATTTATTACAAACACTGACAACATGCTGACCACCCTCTGCTCTCTCATCACTGCTCTGACCTGTAAGATGTTCTTCTGATTCCTTCAAGTTCCATATTTTCAGATGTAAAACTCTCACTAGTGTATTTTTGTGTGTTTATGTTGCAGATGTGGATGCAGTGATCGTGTTGACCCAGACGCCTGCTGTCCACACAGTTTCTACAGGACAACAGGTTGTTCTCAACTGTGACATTGAAAGAGATGATAATAAATATGTCAGCTGGTATAAGCAGAAACCAAGTGGGACTCCTCAGTATGTTCTGAGATTCTACCATTCTCACAGTTCACCCAACAGCTTTGGAACAGGTTTCTCCTCAGACCGATTTGACTCCAAAGCCTCATCAAGTATATTTTACCAGCTCATCATTAAGCAGACATAGGAAGGAGACTCTGCAGTGTATTACTGTAGCACATGGGACAGCTCTGCTCAGCAGCAAGTATCACAGTGATTCACACTGTGACAAAAACCTCCTCACTGAACACTTCTGCTTTTGGGGTTCCTGGATAATGTTCTGTATCGTTCTCCTTCAGGGAACTCTGACATTGATTACAAGACATTTACCTAAATACAAAACACCAATTTAATGTACAAGATTACTAATGTCTGACATTACTGAATATGAAGAAATAACTATTGTTGACCTTATATACCATATACAAGGTATATTAGTTTTCAGGATTTTCTACTTTAAAATCATGATTAAGTCAACTAAATCACAAAATGTTAAAAACAAACCAAAATAAAACTGAATTTAAATCCTCTATAAGTTGAGGATCTTTTTTTTTCTTTTTAAATCAGTTTTAAGTATTTACAGTCTGGGTCTTGATTCGACGGTATTGCAGTAATCGTAGTCAACAGAACTTCAACACAGTGGTCATTTTCTGACTTTGAAATTACTTCTTTTATTGAACTTGTGTGAAATTTTGGTGCCAAATGCAACAAATACAAAGATATTCACATCTGAAATAATCTATGATTACTATAAATTGCTAATAAGAAACATTTCTTGTCCTCTTAAAATACACTTTGGTGACACATTTTATGTTCTGATGTTACCACTGTGTGAGGTACAGAGGAATGAAACTGAAATAGTGCAGAATAGTGCTGTCACATGAACACAAAGTCTACACATGTCCACTATAGAACATGACTCATTGTCTAAAAGGAACATTAAAGCAAAACAACCAGTTGCCATTGAATATACTGACAACATCAGGTGATAAATGTTTGCCTTCCATTCACAAACATACAAGATGTCATTGCTGGTTTTAAGTTTGCAGTGAGGTTTTCGGGAAAGTTTGTTGTGATGATTTTAGCAAACTAACACACAACTCAAATTAAAGCATCAAACAAAATAAATTAAACACTCTGCAACATGAACAAGGTTCACAAAATAATAAATCTATTTCAGTGAAACAGCAGGAAATCTTCCGCAGATCATGATGTTGTAATCTTAGGAGAGCAGGAGGGAGGCGTCTGTAAAAAATACAGACATGACATCTTCCTCCAATGACAGTAAGAAACTTAAGAGCCTCATAAGTCATGCAGATTTAAGCAAAGTTCCTCCTCCTGCCACTCACTCTCATATCCAGTCTTGTATTTAATTGCTCCTCCAGCACCTCCTCTCCTCACTTAGTCCACTTTCTCACTTTCAACACCTTTCTCATCACACACTGACAACATGCTGGTGACTCTCTGCTCTCTGATCACTGCTCTGACATGTAAGGAGGCTGACTTACTGCTGCTTTGACCTCATGTTGGATTCATCAGTCTGTGTGTTTCTCTTCACTTCATGTCGTCCTGTTGTTTCCAGGTGTGAGTGGTGTGACGGTGGTGACACAGAAGCCTCTTGTAATGACGGTGAGGAGAGGAGAGACAGCCAGCATGGACTGTAACCTGGGAACTGTTACTGGCAGTGGTGTGCGTTGGTATAAACATATTCCAGGTGGAGTTCCTCAGTTTGTGTTATATTTTATCCACAGCTCTAGCTCTCCAAACTATGGTTCTGGTTTCTCCTCACCAAAGTTCACATCCACTCATCAGTCACGATCAGATTATCGTTTGATCATCAACAACGTGGAGGAGGGAGACTCAGCAGTCTATTACTGTAAAACATGGGACAGCTCTGTTAGTGAGTACGTATCACAGTGATTGATGCCATGACAAAAACCTTGTCACAAATACTTCTGCTTTTTGAGACTCTGCTACATATCAGCTGTTACACCAGTCAAGCCTGACGTTCATAACATGCCATATAAATATAGTGAGGTATGATGTATTTCCAATAAAATAAATACAAAAGCTGCAATTTCAGTGAGTTTAAAATATAAACAGCTCAACGCAGAACACTAATTAGCAGGTCAAGCAGTATATTTAGCAGATTATAAATTAATACAAGCCCTGAAGGTAATTATGTTGATGGAAAGGACATCAAACGGATTCCTAGAAGAACCGGAATAAAAGAAAAATATTGCTTACACAGATGTTACATTGCATTCTTTTACACACAAATGAACAATGGCCAAAATAAAAATGCCACATTGACTTTAACTTTGATTTCATTGTAAGATTGTAAAAACTAAAACAATAAGTAAACATTTGCATTCACACCATGTCTACAACATGATTCAGTCTTTTTTACTGGACACATTTACTGACTGATATAACAGCAGTTAAGCCCAGAAATATATATATATATATTATATATTATATTTATATATATATATATGTAAAACCAAAATAATGCTGTTTATGTCATCAGTCCTTTCTGAAATAATACAATAAATAAAGCAGAAATGCCTTTGATGAGACAAAAGTTTTTAATTCAAGAATCAGCAGACCACCGAAATATTTGTTTGAACAGCAGAAACTATGAAACATTTATGGTATGAAATCTAAATACATGTCATAGTTCATGTGTCTTGTGAATAAATACTAAGCTGAGGATTGAAACTCCACCTCCTCCACTTCTCTTCTCCTCTGTGTCTTTATAAGTCTCTCTTGTCTCCTCACTCCAAGTCTGATCACATCTCAGCTGGACAGTAAGGGACACTTAGAGCACATTGACAACATGCTGGGGACCCTCTGCTCTGTCATGTAATGTGTTCTCCTGATTCATTTTACAGTTGGTCTTTGGAGTTACAAACCTTTCTTTTGTGTGTTTTTCTGTGTGCGTTGCAGATGTGGATGCAGTGATTGTGGTGACCCAGACGCCTGCTGTCCACACAGTTTCTACAGGGCAGCAGGTTGTTCTCAACTGCAACATTGGGAGGTATGACACTGCCTCTGTACAGTGGAACAAACAGGTTCCTGGTGGGCTCCTCAGTTCGTTCTAAGGTTTTTCCTTGGTGATAACTCACTCAACTTTGGAACAGGATTCTCCTCAGAGAGATTCAACTGTATATCGTTGTCAAACACTGAATATCAGTTCATTGTCAAGCGAGCAGAAGCAGGAGACTCAGCAGTATATTACTGTAAAGCATGGGACAACCTTGCTAAAGAGTATGTATCACAGTGATTCACTCTATGACAACAACCTCCTCTCTTAACACTTCCCTTTTGTGTATCAGGCAACCTTTGAATTTTACTGAGGCTATATAAGTCCCCATTTCTCTGCTGAGAAGTATGTATGACAGTGAACAAAACCATCAGTACATAAACTATGTAACAGAATATCCATATCCTCAAATGTTTTGAAACATAAACAGACAAATGAAAGAAATAATGAAAAGAATGGACGTCTAATCAATCAGCTGGATTCCAACAACAATGGTAGCATAAAAAAGATACTCATATGTGTTACCAAAATAAATAAAAGTACAACAACTAAATTCTCTAAAATCCATCTGTGTACACTAAATCATACTTTACAGTTGGCAGGATGTAATCATAGAATACTGTTAACTGACTGTCAATGATGACTTCACTGCATGTATTTACAGCTTTCTACTATAAATCCTTGCCTTTTACTCACAAATGTACAACATGCTCCTGCTGGTTTTAGGTAAATCGAACACATTACAAAATGGAGGAGGTTCACAAAACAAAAACAGGAAATCTTTCTCAGATCATGATGCTGTAATTTTTGGGGAGCAGGAGGGAGACATCTGTAAAAATGGAGGACATTTCCCTCCAATGACAGTAAGAAACTGTAGAGCATCATAAGTCATGCATATTAATCAAAGCTCCTCCTCCTGCCACTCACTCTCATATCCAGTCTTGTACTTAATTGCTCCTCCAGCACCTCCTCTCCTCATTTAGTCCACTTCATCACTTTCAACACCTTTCTCATCACACACTGACAACATGCTGGTGACTCTCTGCTCTCTGATCACTGCTCTGACATGTAAGGAGGCTGACTTACTGCTGCTTTGACATCATGTTGGATTCATCAGTCTGTGTGTTTCTCTTCACTTCATGTCTTCCTGTTGTTTCCAGGTGTGAGTGGTGTGACGGTGGTGACACAGAAGCCTCCTGTAATGACGGTGAGGAGAGGAGAGACAGCCAGCATGGACTGTAACCTGGGAACTGTTACTAACAGAAATGCTTATTGGTATAAACAGATTCCAGGAGGAGTTCCTCAGTTTGTATTGAGATTCTATCACAGCAATAGCTCTCCAAGATATGGTTCTGGTTTCTCCTCACCAAAGTTCACATCCACTCATCAGACACAATCAGATTATCGTTTGATCATCAACAATGTGGAGGAGGGAGACTCAGCAGTCTATTACTGTAAAACATGGGACAGCTCTGTTAGTGAGTACGTATCACAGTGATTGATGCCATGACAAAAACCTTGTCACAAATACTTCTGCTTTTTGAGACTCTGCTACATATCAGCTTTTCACAGAAACACCAGTCAAGCCTGACGTTCATAACATGCCATATAAATATAATGAGTTATGAAGTACTTCCGATAAATCGAAGACAAAACCTGCAATTTCAGTAAGTTTAAAATATTAACAGCTCAACACAGAACACTGATTAGCAGGTCAAGCAGTATATTTAGCAGATTATCAATTAATTCAAGCCCTGCAGTTAATGATGATAATGGAAAGGACATCAACAGGATTCCTAGAAGAACCGGAATAAAAGAAAAATATTGCTTACATTGCATTCTTTACACACAAATAAACAATGGCCAAAATAAAAATGCCACACTGACTTTAAATTTGATTTCATTGTAAGATTGTAAAAACTGAATCAACAAGTAAACATTTGCTTTCACACCATGTCTACAACATGATTCAGTCTTCTTTACTGGACACATTTAATGACTGATCTAACAGCAGTTAAGCCCAGTAAATAATACTGTTTGTGTCATCAGTCCTTTCTGAAATAATACAATAAATAAAGCAGAAATGCCTTTGATGAGACAAAAGTTTTTAATTCAAGAATCAGCAGACCACCTAAATATTTGTTTGAACAGCAGAAACTATGAAACATTTATGGTATGAAATCTACATACATGTCATAGTTCATGTGTCTTGTGAATAAATATGGAGCTGAGGATTGAAGCTCCACCTCCTCCGCTTCTCCTCTTCTCTGTGTCTTTATAAGACTCTCTTGTCTCCTCACTCCAAGTCTGATCACATCTCAGCTGGACAGTAAGGGACACTTAGAGCACATTGACAACATGCTGGGGACCCTCTGCTCCGTCATCACTGCTCTGACATGTAAGATGTTCTCCTGATTCATTTTACAGTGCATATTTGGAGATACAAACCTTTCTTTTTTGTGTGTTCTTCTGTGTGCGTTGCAGATGTGGATGCAGTGATTGTGTTGACCCAGATGCCTGCTGTCCACACAGTTTCTACAGGACAACAGGTTGTTCTCAACTGTAACATTGGGAGATATGACACTGCCTCTGTACAGTGGAACAAACAGGTTCCTGGTGGGCTCCTCAGTTTGTTCTAAGGTTTTACCTTGGTGATAACTCACTCAACTTTGGAACAGGATTCTCCTCAGAAAGATTCAACTGTATATCGTTGTCAAACATTGAATATCAGTTCATTGTCAAGCGAGCAGAAGCAGGAGACTCAGCAGTATATTACTGTAGAGCATGGGACAACGTTGCTAAAGAGTATGTATCACAGTGATTCACTCTATGACAACAACCTCCTCTCTTAACACTTCCCTTTGGTGTATCAGGCAACCTTTGACTGATACTGAAGCTATATAAGTCCCCATTTCTCTGCTGAGAAGTATGACAGTGAACAATACCATCAGTACATAAACTATGTAACAGAATATCCAGATCCTCAAATCCAGCAGTATTTTGAAACATAAACAGACAAATGAAAGAAATAATGAAAAGAATGGACGTCTAATCAATCAGCTGGATTCCAACAACAATGGTAGCATAAAAAAGATACTCATATGTGTTACCAAAATAAATAAAAGTACACCAACTAAATTCTCTAAAATCCATCTGTGTACACTAAATCATACCTTACAATTGGTAGCAAGTCATCATAAAATACTGTTAACTGACTGTCAATGATGAATTCACTGCATCTATTTACAGCATTCTACTATAAATCCTTGCCTTTTAGTCACAAATGTACAACATGCTCCTGCTGGTTTTAGGTTTGTTGTGATGATGTAAACAATTTAACACACAAATCAAATTGAAGTGTCAAACATGACAAATCTAGCACATTACAAAATGGAGGAGGTTCACAAAATAAAAGCAGGAAATCTTCCTCAGATCATGATGTTGTAATTTTTGGGGAGCAGGAGTGAGGTATCTGTAAAAATGGAGGACATTTCCCTCCAATGACAGTAAGAAACTTAAGAGCATCATAAGTCATGCAGATTTAAGCAAAGCTCCTCCTCCTGCCACTCACTCTCATATCCAGTCTTGTATTTAATTGCTCCTCCAGCACCTCCTCTCCTCACTTAGTCCACTTCATCACTTTCAACACCTTTCTCATCACACACTGACAACATGCTGGTGACTCTCTGCTCTCTGATCACTGCTCTGACATGTAAGGAGGCTGACTTACTGCTGCTTTGACCTCATGTTGGATTCATCAGTCTGTGTGTTTCTCTTCACTTCATGTCTTCCTGTTGTTTCCAGGTGTGAGTGGTGTGACGGTGGTGACACAGAAGCCTCCTGTAATGACGGTGAGGAGAGGAGAGACAGCCAGCATGGACTGTAACCTGGGAACTGTTACTAACAGTAATGCTTATTGGTATAAACAGATTCCAGGAGGAGTTCCTCAGTTTGTATTGAGATTCTATCACAGCAATAGCTCTCCAACCTATGGTTCTGGTTTCTCCGCACCAAAGTTCACATCCACTCATCAGTCAAAATCAGATTATCGTTTGATCATCAACAACGTGGAAGAGGGAGACTCAGCAGTCTATTACTGTAACACATGGGACAGCTCTGTTAGTGAGCTCGTATCACAGTGATTGATGCCATGACAAAAACCTTGTCACAAATACTTCTGCTTTTTGAGACTCTGCTACACTTGGACAACACTGACAACATGCTGGGGACCCTCTGCTCTCTCATCCCTGCTGTAACCTGTAAGCTGTAACCTGTTCTCCTCGTCTCTTTTATAGCCTTTATTTTCAGAAGTGAACTTTCCAGCACTCATGTGTTTTTCTGTGTTTGTTGGCAGATGTGGATGCAGTGATAGTGCTGACCCAGACGCCTTCTGTCCACACAGTTTCTACAGGACAACAGGTTGGTCTCGACTGTAACACTGGGAGAAATGACAGAAATAGGGTACAATGGTATGAACAGGTTCCTGGTGGGGCTCCTCAGTTTGTTGTGGCTTTTTACTTTTCAGGCAGTTCACTCATCTTTGAAGCAGGATTCTCTTCAAGTCGATTCAACTCTAAATCCTCATCCAACATAGATTACCAGTTCATTATTAAACAGACAGAGGCAGGAGACTCTGCTCAGTATTTCTGTCAGACATGGGACGACTCTGCTGCTGCAGTATCACAGTGATTCACATTGTGACAAAAACCTCCATGGGAACACTGCAGCTTTGATGAACTCTCAACAGCATTAAATGTTTCAAATAACTAGATCTACACCAAGAACAAGTGATGACACTGGATACATTCATCTACAGAGATGAGAGTGTTTGAAATACTCCAGCAGTGTTTTGGAACAGAAGTGCATCAATGAAGGGAGGAAATGTTGACAGTGAAAGTTGATCTGAACAGAATGTTTCACTTCCACTTCTCCCATCAGAAAGAGTCAGGAGGTTTTTGTACGACCATGTATACAAACTGAATCACTGTGGTATTCGGACAAGGAACCAAGCTGACTGTAACAAGTAAGTACTTTTAAACCTTATTATACAGCAAGACACATTTTCTTTTTGTGCTTCACGTGAAGAAAAACATGAAACTAATCCAGATGTGACTGATTGTTTAAAATATTGACCATGTTGGTCAGTGAATGATAGATATTGTATGCTTTGATACCAGGCAGTGTCTGTGAAGGCAAAATGAAAATGTGATCTGAATATTTGAAACATTTTTTCAAAATAGGAAATGTAAATTATTGGTTTAGGAATTTTAGATATTGAACATTTGTAAGAATGTCCCAAATTATTCTCACAATTTATTACAACCTTTAAAATCTTCAGAGATCAAATATTTATGAAATATTCAGTTATTATAGTTATAGTGTGATATTAATGCTAAATTGCTTGTAATGTTGATTTATTATTCTACACAGTTGATAGTAAATTCAGCCAATAGGAAGGTACTGAACTAATCAAAAATTTGAAATTCTGATTATATTAATTATAGATTTTATTTTGAAAGGGAGCACTGTTCATATTTTAAGAGATCATTTTTAAATGTTTTACTCATTTTAAATTCTCTGCTTCTTCAGCATGAGTATACTGTCAGCACAATGAAGTAAAGTTGCCATGTTACATATGAATGATTCAATTTCTTCCTTCTTATTTTCTTTCATGCTATGAATGATTCGGTTCTTTTTAAAAATTCTTTTCATTTTCTTTCTTGTCATTTTGAATGTGTTTGTTGTGAATGTACTTCCAGGCTCCAGCCTCTCTCCTCCTGTCCTGACAGTCTTCCCTCCGTCCAGCGCTGAGCTCCAGTCCAACAAAGCCACTCTGGTCTGTCTGTCCAGTCAGTCTGTGCCTTTTGCTGATGTCACCTGGTCGGCTGGTGGGAGTCCAGTGAGCAGTGGGATCTCCACCAGCACCGCTGTTCAGAAACCAGACCACACTTTCCAAATCAGCAGCTATCTGGACATCCAGACATCAGACTGGAACATGGATAAGGTTTACACATGTAAAGTGTCTTTGGGGTCCCAGACTGCAGAGAAAACCATCAACAAGTCAGGCTGTTCCACTGAATAATACCAGAGGAACAGATTGATCATTTCAGATCTGCTTCTTTACTGTTAATGCTGTTTGCTCATTACAAAGTTTACATGTTAGACATCAGGATTAAGCAAAGTTGAAAGCATATGTCCATTTGTTTGTCATGAACCCTTACAGAAGTTGTTATAGTTTTGCATTGTAATATAAGCAATTAAAAGCATTTCAAATATTTTTTGTTGTCGCTTGGCTGTTCTTCATTTCACTGATTGTCACCAGCTCAATGCTGAGTATGAAAAGAACACGTTAAATGAAAGTTAAGATTTATTTTAATAGTCATTTTATCACCGCTCTTGTTACCACAAACCATGAGTCAGCTGTTAGGTTTGAATACATCATTATCAGTTTGTGGAAAGAAACATTTAGTTTTTAAAATTCAGATTAAAGGAAGTAAATGTATTAATTATCAGTCAGGAACAACAGTGGAAGGTAAGCTTCATAGTCTTCTAATAAAAAAGAGAAATTTAAGGATATGGTTTGCTTTTTTAAGGCAGACCATGAAAACGTTGCACACACAAAGTCCCCCAAACGTACAGAGGAACAAGTGACTGTGGTTGTGATCTCACTAAGCTGAAACATTGCTTGTGAAACTGCAGAGGAATTTGCATCCTCAGTCAGTGAAGCATCTCTTCTCTTCTCTCTCACTTCCGTCCCATGATGCACCTGCAGGCCTCCTCTACACATTTATAGCTCCGTGTAAATCAACAAAAATCAGCTTTCTTTAAAGTACAAAGGAACTGTCCCAAGTTTCAATCACATTCATGGACATCTTACTTTGACATGCAAATCCTATAAGTCATGCACAAGACTGGCAAGAGATTCTTTTCCTTCTCTGTTTACAAACATCCTCACATGTGTTCAAAAAGGATCATTTTAACTTTGTTTTCAAAAATTCTTCTGAAAAGCTTATTTTATTGGGAATTGGACAAAGTACCTTGATCAGGATCATTAAGGAGACATCACCTACACCAGTAATTACAAAAACAGATGAAAAACTCACCAACCATGAAGATTTAAAAAGAAGCTCCTCCTCCTGTCAGTCGCTCTCAGTTCCAGTGTCGTAATAAATGACTCCTCCAGCTCCTCCTTTCCTCATCCTCCAAACCAACTCATCTGTCATCAGCAACTTTTGAAATTACAAGACCATTCTGATCACACACTGACAACATGCTGGTGACTCTCTGCTCTCTGATCACTGCTCTGACATGTAAGGAGGCTGACTTACTGCTGCTTTGACCTCATGTTGGATTCATCAGTCTGTGTGTTTCTCTTCACTCCATGTCTTCCTGTTGTTTCCAGGTGTGAGTGGTGTGACGGTGGTGACACAGAAGCCTCCTGTAGTGACGGTGAGGAGAGGAGAGACAGCCAGCATGGACTGTAACCTGGGATCTGTTACTGGCTCTAGTGCTCGTTGGTATAAACAGATTCCAGGAGGAGTTCCTCAGTTTGTATTAAAATTCTATCACAGCAATAGCTCTCCAACCTATGGTTCTGGTTTCTCCTCACCAAAGTTCACATCTACTCATCAGTCACAATCAGATTATCGTTTGATCATCAACAATGTGGAGGAGGGAGACTCAGCAGTCTATCACTGTAACACATATGACAGCTCTGTTGATGAGTACGTATCACAGTGATTGATGCCATGACAAAAACCTTGTCACAAATACTTCTGCTTTTTGAGCCTCTGCTTCATATCAGCTGTTAACAGAGACACCAGTCAAGCCTGACGTTCATAACATGCCATATAAATATAGTGAGTTATGATGTATTTCAGATGAAATAAAGACAAAAGCTGTAATGAGTAAGTTTAAAATATAAACAGCTTAATACAGAACACTAATTAGTAGATTAAGCAGTATATTTAGCAGAATATAAATTAATACATGTCCTGCAGTTAATGATGTTAATGGAAAGGACATCAGCAGGAATCCTAGAAGATCAGAAATAAAGAAAAATATTACTTACAGAAATGTTACATTGCATTCTTTTGCACACAAAGATCAAAATAGAAATGCCACATTGACCTTAACGTCCAAACTTTGATTTTATTCTAAAATTGTAAAACTGAAACAGTAAATGAACATGTGCATTTACACCATGTCTTCAATATGATTCACTCTTCTTTACTAGATTGTAACTGCATTTTAGAACAATACAACACAGGACAGTTTCCTGAGTTTACTGTTGACAAAAAAAAAAACCTTTTCTCCCAACATTTGACAGTAACACTTGAAACCTACATGAATACCTGGATCACAAATCAGGCAAAGAAGTCAACTTCATATTTCCCATTGGGACCCTCAAGAGGCCACCAGATCACCAGATTTACTGGGTGTATATTCTCTCATCAACATGAACTCAGTTGTAATATCAGCAAAGATGGACATTACAGTATGAGGTAACCTTGTGTCTGTGTCTTTATTACATAGTGACCTTGTGTTCACTTGATATATATTCCTAAATAAATGATTAATGTATCATATAACCAATGAGGAAACAAAAGACAATGAATTATCAGGGGCCTCTGAAAAAGTTAACCATGTAGCTGTAAAGAAAAAAAAATGCTATTTAGTAAGTTGTTTTTCCTCTGATAGAACTTCTCCATTATAAATCAGATCCCTTGATCACAGCTGTTTAATGAGAGATAGGAAACAGCACCAGACCAGCTGATGTTGGAGTCATCAATCTGTCTGCTTCTATTGACAACAAGTGAATTCATATTTATGCTGTTGTTCTGCTCAAACAATTCCCATTTTTAAATGAGTGGATACTACAAATAGAAACACCTGATCTTTATTTTAGCTTTTTTTTAATCTGAGTCAGTTTAGAAAGGATCCTCCCCTTTGTTCCTCAGTGCCTTTATAAGCTTCACTCTCTTTTCTCCTCTCACTCCAACCCTGCTCACCTTTCACTTAGACAGTACAGGACATTTGTTACAAACACTGACAACATGCTGACCACCCTCTGCTCTCTCATCGCTGCTCTGACCTGTAAGATGTTCTTCTGATTCCTTCAAGTTCCATATTTTCAGATGTAAAACTCTCACTAAAGTATTTTTGTGTGTTTATGTTCAAATTCAAATTCAAATTCAAATAACTTTATTGTCCACCTCAGTGGAAATTTTCCTTTGGTTCACCATCACATTCACAAAGTCACACAAAACAACAAAATGACAGTAAAATGACAGTAAAATAATGTTGCAGATGTGGATGCAGTGATCGTGTTGACCCAGACGCCTGCTGTCCACACAGTTTCTACAGGACAACAGGTTGTTCTCAACTGCAACATTGAAAGAGATGATGGGCAATATGTCAGCTGGTATAAGCAGAAACCAAGTGGGACTCCTCAGTTTGTTCTGAGTTTTTACCATTCTCACAGTTCACCCAACAGCTTTGGAACAGGGTTCTCCTCAGACCGATTTGACTCCAAAGCCTCATCAAGTATATTTTACCAGCTCATCATTAAGCAGACAGAGGAAGGAGACTCTGCAGTGTATTACTGTAGTGTGTGGGACAGCTCTGCTCAGCAGTAAGTATCACAGTGATTCACACTGTGACAAAAACCTCCTCACTGAACACTTCTGCTTTTGGGGTTCCTGGATTGTGTTCTGTATAGTTCTCCTTCAGGGAACTCTGACATTGATTACAAGACATTTACCTTAAAACAAAACACTAATTAAATAAACAAGATTACTAATGTCTGACATTACTGAATATGAAGAAATAACTATTGTTGGCCTTATATACCAGATACAAGCTATATTAACTTTCATGATTTTATACATTAAAATCATGATTGAGTAAGTCAACTAAATCACAAAATGTTAAAAACAAACCAAAATAAAACTGGATTTAAGTCCTCTGCAAGTTGAGAAACTGTTTTGTTTTGTTTTTTTTGAAAAAAATGAAGAGGATTTTTTTTTTTATTCACAGTCTGGGCCCTGATTTGATGGTAGTGCAATGATCAGAGCCAACAGAACTTCACCACTGTGGTCATTTCCTGACCTTCAAATGACCTCTTTTATTCAACTTGTGTGGTATTTTAGTGGCACATGCAGCAAGTACATGGATATTCACATCTTTATGAAGTTCTTTCAAATGATGGAATCATATTTGTAAATCTACACAAACATTTCCAAACTAAGTGAAACAGAGCTGTTGGTCCAGCAGTCTGTACTGGTCTATGATTTACTATAAGTTGCGAATAAGAAACATTTCTTGTCCTCTTAAAATACACTTTGGTGTCACATTTTATGCTGTGGTATTATCATTGTGTGAGGTACAGAGGAATAAAACTGAAATAGTGCAGAATAATGCTGTCACATGAACCCAGAGTCTACACATGTCCACTATAGAACATGACTCATTGTCTAAAAAGAACATTAAAGCAAAACAACCAGTTGCCATTGAATATACTGACAACATCAGGTGATAAAAGTTTGCCTTTCATTCACAAACATACAAGATGCTACTGCTGGTTTTAAGTTTGCAGTGAGGTTTTCAGAACAGTTTGTTGTGATGTTTTAAACAAACTAACACACAACTCAAATTAAAGCATCAAACATAACAAATCAAACACTGTACAACATGGAGAAGATTCACAAAATAACAAATCTATTTCAGTGAAACAGCAGGAAATCTTTCTCAGATCATGATGTTGTAATATTTGGTGAGCAGGAGGGAGGCATCTGTAAAAATACAGACATGACATTTCTCTCTAATGTCAATAAGAAACTTAAGAGCATCATAAGTCATGCAGATTTAAGCAAAGCTCCTCCTCCTGCCACTCACTCTCATATCCAGTCTTGTATTTAATTGCTCCTCCAGCACCTCCTCTCCTCACTTAGACCACTTCATCACTTTCAACACCTTTCTCATTCAACACTGACAACATGCTGGTGACTCTCTGCTCTCTGATCACTGCTCTGACATGTAAGGAGGCTGACTTACTGCTGCTTTGACCTCATGTAGGATTCATCAGTCTGTGTGTTTCTCTTCACTCCATGTCTTCCTGTTGTTTCCAGGTGTGAGTGGTGTGACGGTGGTGACACAGAAGCCTCTTGTAATGAGGGTGAGGAGAGGAGAGACAGCCAGCATGGACTGTAACCTGGGAACTGTTACTAACAGTGAAGCTCGTTGGTATAAACAGATTCCAGGAGGAGTTCCTCAGTTTGTATTGAGATTCTATCACAGCTCTAGCTCTCCAGCCTATGGTTCTGGTTTCTCTTCACCAAAGTTCACATCTACTCATCAGTCACGATCAGATTATCGTTTGATCATCAACAACATGGAGGAGGGAGACTCAGCAGTCTATTACTGTCAAACATGGGACAGCTCTGTTAGTGAGCACGTATCACAGTGATTGATGCCATGACAAAAACCTTGTCACAAATACTTCTGCTTTTTGAGACTCTGCTACATATCAGCTGTTCACAGAGACACCAGTCAAGCCTGACGTTCATAACATGCCATATAAATATAGTGAGTTATGATGTATTTCCTATAAATTGAAGACAAAGCTGCAATTTCAGTAAGTTTAAAATATAAACAGCTCAACACAAAACACTGGTTAGCAGGTCAAGCAGTATATTTTATCAGAATATAAATTAATACAAGCCCTGCAGTTAATGATGATAATGGAAAGGACATCAACAGGATTCCTAGAAGAACCGGAATAAAAGAAAAATATTGCCTCCACAGATGTTACATTGCATTCTTTTACACACAAATGAACAATGGTCAAAATAAAAATGCCACATTGACTTTAACTTTGATTTCATTGTAAGATTGTAAAAACTGTAGCGGACACAGACTTCCCCCTCTCTCTGTAATGCTACGTGAGAGGACCCCAGGTAAAGACAACACATTTGAGTAGACTCTGTGTCTACTCCCATCATTAAACTGCCACATTGAACACTACCCAGGCCTGTGAAGCTAACCATCTTCAGGAAGGATCACCATTTGGAGACTCTCTACTTCAAAGAGGAGCTGCAAATCACACTGATTTGAGAATGTTTTTCCTGCATCTCCCCCATGGACTCATTTAAAACCCTTCCACTCCTAACTGATAAGGAGAGGCCATAAATTGTGGCTACATACCAGGGGGACACCTGGAACTGTGTCTTACTTTCATCCATTCATACAGGAACGGACTAAATAACTATGGTTCTGTTTATTTGTTCCATGTGTTTGTACCCGCATCTGCCTCAACATGATGTCCTATATCAAATGTCCAAAATTCGCATTCCTAGGCGATGTGTGAACAAAAATACGATTTTACAAGAATATTCACATTTCTAACATGAACCCACAGCGTCATCTAGCGACATCAGATACACGGGAGTGCCGACATTAAAACAACCAATAGTAGTGATATGTTGTCATGAATTAAAAGTGATAGTGGGGGAAATCTGACATATTTTGCTACTACATTTCATCCAATGTGTTATATTCACCAATGACAAACACAATCATATATTAACATATGAGAATTTTATATTTCATTCCTATTTTGGTGCAGTCTATCACATAATGACGTATATGTATGTTACCAATCTTTTGTTTCATATCATGGGTCATGGTGAGAGATGGATAGATCGTTTTTGCGTACATAACATACTTTTTGTATCTCAATCTGAGATGGCAATTTGCTCTTCTTTTAGACAAAGAAACAGAGTCAGATTACCAGTCTTAGCGGGAAACGGCTACCCACGCCCAAAATAAACACCCACCAGAAGCCAGAGGATAAAAAGTGGAAAACCGCTTTGTCCTGGGCTCTCTTGCCGTCTTCCGTTTCCCGGCTCTTGCCATCTTTTCTTTTTTTAGGCTCTTTCTTTACAAAATTTCCTTGCTATATCTTCATTACCATCTTTCCTTATATTCCGCGCTTTTACCTTTTTGGTCTTCGCCTAGTTTTTAAGTTAAATTTTTGCGCGTCTTATTGTTGTGGCTCTTTGTTAATCTTTTAGACTTTTTTTTATTTAGATTGTGCTCACCCTCATCTAAGTCCGAGCTGCTTCACTACCGCTTCTTCCTCAAGCCGAAAACTGTTCTAACAGAACAGTTTTTAATTTTTTTAGAGATTTTGCGGCTAACACCAAACGCCGTCAAGTCTAACAGAGCCACAGTTAATAATCAAGTTATTCTCCATCAACCCGGACGACAGCGCACTCCGCGCCCGGCTGCCTACCACCACCGACCACCATCTGTGTGCCAACGTCAAGATTCTGCTGGCAGAATCTCCTACATGGCTGTGAGGGCTCCAACGGCAGAACGTTGCCTAGCAACCGAGACGACGCTCCGGAAAGCATCCACAGAGGCTCGTCACTCAACGGTTCCGACTCACGTTCCAGCTCACGGAGGCTCCGACCAGACCGCTCTGTTCAAAGTAGGCAAAGCCCACCTCTCTATCTGCTCCTGATTGGGTTGATGCTGCAATAACTTGATAACAGGTTTAATTTTAGCGTATCATTCGTTAATCTAAATCAGAACTTTAGATCGTTGGCTAAATACCCTTCTTTCACCATCATCCTCGTCATTCTGTTTGATAATCTGACATCCCACATTCACCATACACACACTCTGACTCAACTGCTATAGCTCATGTATGTATATTAGTAGATTAGTTAATAAATGTATCCATTTAGACCAATTCTTGATTCGGTGTTTTTCTTTGTGTGGGAACTGAGGTCAATTTAATCAGAATTCACGACTTTCAGCTAAGAGACTGTTCTACTTCATTCAATTAAAGTTTCTTTGAGACTTAATCTAGAATGATAATTTTCTCAGTAATCTGAGATGGTGCCCCTTCATTAACGAGTGCAAATTTTCATTAAAAAGTGTAGTTATGCTACATTATATTGGTGCATATGTACGCTACAAAACTGAACCAAGAAGTAAACATTTGCACGATTCAGTCTTCTTTACTGGACACACTTACTGACTGATCTAACAGCAGTTAAGCCCAGAACTTAATGCTGTTTGTGTCATCAGTCCTTTCTGAAATAATACAATAAATAAAGCAGAAATGCCTTTGATGAGACAAAAGTTTTTAATTCAAGAATCAGCAGACCACCTAGATATTTGTTTGAACAGCAGAAACTATGAAACATTTATGGTATGAAATCTACATACATGTCATAGTTCATGTGTCTTGTGAATAAATACGGAGCTGAGGATTGAAGCTCCACCTCCTCCACTTCTCCTCTTCTCTGTGTCTTTATAAGACTCTCTTGTCTCCTCACTCCAAGTCTGATCACATCTCAGCTGGACAGTAAGGGACACTTAGAGCACATTGACAACATGCTGGGGACTCTCTGCTCTGTCATCACTGCTCTGACATGTAAGATGTTCTCCTGATTCATTTTACAGTGCATATTTGGAGATACAAACCTTTCTTTTTTGTGTGTTCTTCTGTGTGCGTTGCAGATGTGGATGCAGTGATTGTGTTGATCCAGACGCCTGCTGTCCACACAGTTTCTACAGGACAGCAGGTTGTTCTCAACTGTAACATTGGGAGGTATGACACTGCCTCTGTACAGTGGTACAAACAGGTTCCTGGTGGGCTCCTCAGTTCGTTCTAAGGTTTTTCCTTGGTGATAAGTCACTCAACTTTGGAACAGGATTCTCCTCAGAAAGATTCAACTGTATATCGTTGTCAAACATTGAATATCAGTTCATTGTCAAGCGAGCAGAAGCAGGAGACTCAGCAGTATATTACTGTAGAGCATGGGACAATGTTGCTAAAGAGTATGTATCACAGTGATTCACTCTATGACAACAACCTCCTCTCTTAACACTTCCCTTTGGTGTATCAGGCAACCTTTGAATTATACTGAGGCTATGTAAGTCCCCATTTCTCTGCTAAGAAGTGTGTATGACAGTGAACAATACCATCAGTACATAAACTATGTAACAGAATATCCAGATCCTCAAATCCAGCAGTGTTTTGAAACATAAACAGACAAATGAAAGAAATAATGGAAAGAATGGACGTCTAATCAATCAGCTGGATTCCAACAACAATGGTAGCATAAAAAAGATACTCACATGTGTTACCAAAATAAATAAAAGTACACCAACTAAATTCTCTAAAATCCATCTGTGTACACTAAATCATACTTTACAGTTGGCAGGATGTTATCATAAAATACTGTCAACTGACTGTCAATGATGAATTCACTGCATCTATTTACAGCTTTCTACTATAAATCCTTGCCTTTTAGTCACAAATGTACAACACGCTCCTGCTGGTTTTAGGTTTGTTGTGATGATTTAAACAATTTAACACACAAATCAAATTGAAGTGTCAAACATAACAAATCTAGCACATTACAAAATGGAAGAGGTTCACAAAATAAAAGCATGAAATCTTTCTCGGATCATGATGTTGTAATTTTTGGGGAGCATGAGGGAGTTATCTGTAAAAATGGAGGACATTTCCCTCCAATGACAGTAAGAAACTGTAGAGCATCATAAGTCATGCAGATTTAAGCAAAGCTCCTCCTCTTGCCACTCACTCTCATATCCAGTCTTGTATTTAATTGCTCCTCCAGCACCTCCTCTCCTCACTTAGTCCACTTCATCACTTTCAACACCTTTCTCATTCAACACTGACAACATGCTGGTGACTCTCTGCTCTCTGATCACTGCTCTGACATGTAAGGAGGCTGACTTACTGCTGCTTTGACCTCATGTTGGATTCATCAGTCTATCAGCTCTAGCTCTCCAACCTATGGTTCTGGTTTCTCCTCACCAAAGTTCACATCCACTCATCAGTCACGATCAGATTATCGTTTGATCATCAACAACGTGGAGGAGGGAGACTCAGCAGTCTATCACTGTAAAACATATGACAGCTCTGTTACTGAGTACGTATCACAGTGATTGATGCCATGACAAAAACCTTGTCACAAATACTTCTGCTTTTTGAGACTCTGCTACATATCAGCTGTTCACAGAGACACCAGTCAAGCCTGACGTTCATAACATGCCATATAAATATAATGAGTTATGATGTATTTTCCATAAAATAAACACAAAAGCCACAACCTAATGAGTTTTAAACATAAACAGCTCAACACAGAACACTGTTTAGCAGGTTAAGCAACATATTTAGCTGATTATCAATTGATACAAGCCCTGCAGTTAATGTTAATGAAACGGACATGAACAGGATTCCTAGAAGAACTGCTACAAAAAATGTTACTTACACAGATGTTACATTGCATTCTTTGACACACAGCTGAACAATGATCAAAATAAAAATGCCACATTGACCTGAACGTCCAAACTTTGATTTTATTGTAAAATTGTAAAACTGAAACAATAAACAAACATTTCCATTCACACCATGTCTACAGCATGATTCATTGTTCTTTACTAGATTGTAACTGAATTTTAGAACAACACAACACAGGACAGTTTCCTGAATTTGCTGCTGACAAAAAAAAAACCCTCAAGAGGCCACCAGATCACCACATTTACTGAGTGTATATTCCCACATAAACATGAACTCAGTAGAAATATCAGCAAAGATAGACATTACAGTATGAGGTAACTTTGTGTCTATGTCTTTATTCCATAGTAACCTTGTGTTCACTTGATACACATTCCTAAATAAAAGTCCGTTTTATCAGATAACCTCTGAAGGAACAGAAGAAGGTTTTTGTCAGGATCCTCCTAAAAAGTTCACCTGGTCATGTCGACATCCATAACAGATTCCTATGTAACTGGAGAGAAAAGTTATATGTGATTTAGTAAGTTGTTTTTCCTCTGATAGAACTTCTCTGTTATAAATCAGATGCCTTGATCACAGCTGTTTAATGTGAGATGTTATAACAGCAGCAGCTGATATTGGAGTGATCAGTCTGTCTGCTTCTACTGCCAACACATACATTTATATATATGCTGTTGTTCTGCTCAAACAGTTCTCACTTTTAAATGAGTGGATAATACAAATAGAAACACCTGCTATTTATTTTAGCTTTGTTTTTTAATCTGAGTCAGTTTAGAAAGGATCCTCCCCTTTGTTCCTCAGGGCCTTTATAAGCTTCACTCTCTTTTCTCCTCTCACTCCAACCCTGCTCACCTTTCACTTAGACAGTACAGGACATTTATTACAAACACTGACAACATGCTGACCACCCTCTGCTCTCTCATCGCTGCTCTGACCTGTAAGATGTTCTTCTGATTCCTTCAAGTTCCATATTTTCAGATGTAAAACTCTCACTCATGTATTTTTGTGTGTTTATGTTGCAGATGTGGATGCAGTGATCGTGTTGACCCAGACGCCTGCTGTCCACACAGTTTCTACAGGACAACAGGTTGTTCTCAACTGTGACATTGAAAGAAATGATGGAAATTATGTCAGCTGGTATAAGCAGAAGCCAAGTGGGACTCCTCAGTATGTTCTGAGATTTTACCATTCTCACAGTTCACCCAACAGCTTTGGAACAGGTTTCTCCTCAGACCGATTTGACTCCAAAGCCTCATCAAGTATATTTTACCAGCTCATCATTAAGCAGACAGAGGAAGGAGACTCTGCAGTGTATTACTGTAGCACATGGGACAGCTCTGCTGAGCAGCAAGTATCACAGTGATTCACACTGTGACAAAAACCTCCTCACTGAACACTTCTGCTTTTGGGGTTCCTGGATAATGTTCTGTATCGTTATCCTTCAGGGAACTCCAACAATGATTACAAGACATTTCCCTTAAGGCAAAACACCAATTTAATGTACAAGATTACTAATGTCTGACATTACTGAACATGGAGAAATAACTATTGTTGACCTTATATACCATATACAAGCTATATTAACTTTCATGATTGTATACTTTAAAATCATGATTGAGTAAGTCAACTAAATCACAAAATGTAAAAAACAAACCAAAATAAAACTGGATTTAAATCCTATATATGTTGAAGATCTGGTTTTTGTTTGTTTTTTTTTAAATCGATTTTATGTATTTACAGTCTGGGTCTTGATTTGATGGTAATGCAATAATCATAGTCAACAGAACTTCAACACAGTGGTCATTTTCTGACCTTGAAATGACCTCTTTTATTGACTTGTTTGAAATTTTGGTGCCACATGCAGCAAATACAAAGATATTCACATCTAAAATAATCTATGATTTACTATAAATTGCTAATAAGAAACATTTCTTGTCCTCTTAAAATACACTTTGGTGCCACATGTTATGTTTTGATGTTACCACTGTGTGAGGTACAGAGGAATGAAACTGAAATAGTGCAGAATAGTGCTGTCACATGAACACAAAGTCTACACATGTCCACTATAGAACATGACTCTTTGTCTAAAAGGAACATTAAAGCAAAACAACCAGTTGCCATTGAATATACTGACAACGTCAGGTGATAAATCTTTGCCTTTCATTCACAAACATACAAGATGCTACTGCTGGTGTTAAGTTTGCATTGAGGTTTTCAGGACAGTTTGTTGTGATGTTTTAAACAAACTAACACACAACTCAAATTAGCATCAAACATAACAAATCAAACACTATACAACATGGAGAAGATTCACAAAATAACAAATCTATTTCAATGAAAGAGGAGGAAATCTTTCTCAGATCATGATGTTGTAATATTTGGTGAGTAGGAGGGAGGCGTCTGTAAAAATACAGACATGACATTTTCCTCCAATGACAGTAAGAAACTGAAGAGCTTCATAAGTCATGCAGATTCAAGCAAAGCTCCTCCTCCTGCCACTCACTCTCATATCCAGTCTTGTATTTAATTGCTCCTCCAGCACCTCTTTTCCTCACTTAGACCACTTCATCACTTTCAACACCTTTCTCATTCAACACTGACAACATGCTGGTGACTCTCTGCACTCTGATCACTGCTCTGACATGTAAGGAGGCTGACTTACTGCTGCTTTGACCTCATGTTGGATTCATCAGTCTGTGTGTTTCTCTTCACTCCATGTCTTCCTGTTGTTTCCAGGTGTGAGTGGTGTGACGGTGGTGACACAGAAGCCTCTTGTAATGAGGGTGAGGAGAGGAGAGACAGCCAGCATGGACTGTAACCTGGGAACTGTTACTAACAGTGAAGCTCGTTGGTACAAACAGATTCCAGGAGGAGTTCCTCAGTTTGTATTGAGATTCTATCACAGCTATAGCTCTCCAGCCTATGGTTCTGGTTTCTCTTCACCAAAGTTCACATCCACTCATCAGTCACAATCAGATTATCGTTTGATCATCAACAACGTGGAAGAGGGAGACTCAGCAGTCTATTACTGTAAAACATGGGACAGCTCTGTTAGTGAGCTCATATCACAGTGATTGATGCCATGACAAAAACCTTGTCACAAATACTTCTGCTTTTTGAGACTCTGCTACATATCAGCTGTTCACAGAGACACCAGTCAAGCCTGACGTTCATAACATGCCATATAAATATAGTGAGTTATGATGTATTTCCTATAAATTGAAGACAAAGCTGCAATTTCAGTAAGTTTAAAATATAAACAGCTCAACACAAAACACTGGTTAGCAGGTCAAGCAGTATATTTAACAGAATATAAATTAATACAAGCCCTGCAGTTAATGATGATAATGGAAAGGACATCAACAGGATTCCTAGAAGAACCGGAATAAAACAAAAATATTGCTTCCACAGATGTTACATTGCATTCTTTTACACACAAATGAACAATGGCCAAAATAAAAATGCCACATTGACTTTAACTTTGATTTCATTGTAAGATTGTGAAAACTGAAACAAGAAGTAAACATTTGCATTCACACCTTGTCTAGAATACGATTCAGTCTTCTTTACTGGACACACTTAATGACTGATCTAACAGCAGTTAAGCCCAGAACATAATGCTGTTTGTATCATCAGTCCTTTCTGAAATAATACAATAAATAAAGCAGAAATGCCTTTGATGAGACAAAAGTTTTTAATTCAAGAATCAGCAGACCACCTAGATATTTGTTTGAACAGCAGAAATTATGAAACATTTATGGTATGAAATCTACATACATGTCATAGTTCATGTGTCTTGTGAATAAATACGGAGCTGAGGATTGAAGCTCCACCTCCTCCGCTTCTCCTCTCCTCTGTGTCTTTATAAGTCTCTCTTGTCTCCTCACTCCAAGTCTGATCACATCTCAGCTGGACAGTAAGGGACACTTAGAGCACATTGACAACATGCTTGGGACCCTCTGCTCTCTCATCACTGCTCTGACATGTAAGATGTTCTCCCGATTCATTTTACAGTGCATATTTGGCGATACAAACCTTTCGTTTCTGTGTTCTTCTGTGTGCGTTGCAGATGTGGATGCAGTGATTGTGGTGAACCAGACGCCTGCTGTCCACACAGTTTCTACCGGACAACAGGTTGTTCTCAACTGTAACATTGGGAGGTATGACACTGCCTCTGTACAGTGGTACAAACAGGTTCCTGGTGGGCTCCTCAGTTCGTTCTACGGTTTTTCCTTGGTGATAACTCACTCAACTTTGGAACAGGATTCTCCTCAGAGCGATTCAACTGTATATCGTTGTCAAACATTGAATATCAGTTCATTGTCAAGCGAGCAGAAGGAGGAGACTCAACAGTATATTACTGTAGAGCATGGGACAACATTGCTAAAGAGTATGTATCACAGTGATTCACTCTATGACAACAACCTCCTCTCTTAACACTTCCCTTTGGTGTATCAGGCAACCTTTGAATTATACTGAGGCTATGTAAGTCCCCATTTCTCTGCTAAGAAGTGTGTATGACAGTGAACAATACCATCAGTACATAAACTATGTAACAGAATATCCAGATCCTCAAATCCAGCAGTGTTTTGAAACATAAACAGACAAATGAAAGAAATAATGAAAAGAATGGACGACTAATCAATCAGCTGGATTCCAACAACAATGGTAGCATAAAAAAGATACTCATATGTGTTACCAAAATAAATAAAAGTACACCAACTAAATTCTGTAAAATCCATCTGTGTACACTAAATCATACTTTACAGTTGGCAGGATGTTATCATAAAATACTGTCAACTGACTTTCAATGATGAATTCACTGCATCTATTTACAGCATTCTACTATAAATCCTTGCCTTTTAGTCAGAAATGTACAACATGCTCCTGCTGGTTTTAGGTTTGTTGTGATGATTTAAACAATTTAACACACAAATCAAATTGAAGTGTCAAACATAACAAATCTAACACATTACAAGGTATCTGTAAAAATGGAGGACATTTCCCTCCAATGACAGTAAGAAACTGTAGAGCATCATAAGTCATGCAGATTTAAGCAAAGCTCCTCCTCCTGCCACTCACTCTCTTATCCAGTCTTGTATTTAATTGCTCCTCCAGCACCTCCTGTTGGATTCGTCAGTCTGTGTGTTTCTCTTCACTCCATGTCTTCCTGTTGTTTCCAGGTGTGAGTGGTGTGACGGTGGTGACACAGAAGCCTCCTGTAATGACGGTGAGGAGAGGAGAGACAGCCAGCATGGACTGTAACCTGGGAACTGTTACTAACAGTAATGCTTATTGGTATAAACAGATTCCAGGAGGAGTTCCTCAGTTTGTATTGAGATTCTATCACAGCTCTAGCTCTCCAGCCTATGGTTCTGGTTTCTCCTCACCAAAGTTCACATCCACTCATCAGTCACGATCAGATTATCGTTTGATCATCAACAACGTGGAGGAGGGAGACTCAGCTGTCTATTACTGTCAAACATGGGACAGCTCTGTTAGTGAGTACGTATCACAGTGATTGATGCCATGACAAAAACCTTGTCACAAGTACTTCTGCTTTTTGAGACTCTGCTACACTTGGACCACACTGACAACATGCTGGGGACCCTCTGCTCTCTCATCCCTGCCGTAACCTGTAAGCTGTAACCTGTTCTCCTCGTCTCTTTTACAGCCTTTATTTTCAGAAGTAAACTTTCCAGCCCTCATGTGTTTGTTGGCAGATGTGGATGCAGTGATAGTGTTGACCCAGATGCCCTCTGTCCACACAGTTTCTACAGGACAACAGGTTGTTCTCCACTGTAACACTGGGAGAAATGACAGAAATAGAGTACAATGGTATAAACAGGTTCCTGGTGGGGCTCCTCAGTTTGTTGTGGCTTTACACTTTTCAGGCAGTTCACTCATCTTTGAAGCAGGATTCTCTTCAAGCCAGTTCAACTCTAAATCCTCATCCAACATAGATTATCAGTTCATCATTAAACAGACAGAGGCAGGAGACTCTGCTCAGTATTTCTGTCAGACATGGGACGACTCTGCTGATGCTGCTGTATCACAGTGATTCACACTGACAAAAACTTCCATGGGAACACTGCAGCTTTGATGAACTCTCAACAACATTAAACATTTGAAATCACTCAATCTGCAACAGAACAAGTGATGCTACTGGATACATTCATCTACAGAGATGAGAGTGTTTGAAATACTCCAGCAGTGTTTCGGAACAGAAGTGGATCAATGAAGGGAGGAAATGTTGACAGTGAAAGTTGGTCTGAACAGGATGTTTCACTTCCACTTCTCCCATTAGAGAGAGCCAGGAGGTTTTTGTACGACCATGTATACAAACTGAATCACTGTGGTATTTGGACAAGGAACCAAGCTGACTGTAACAAGTAAGTACTTTTAAACCTTATTATACAGCAAGACACATTTTCTTTTTCTGCTTCACGTTAAGAAAAACATGAAATTAATCCAGATGTGACTGATTGTTTAAAATATTGACCATGTTGGTCAGTGAATGATAGATATTGTGTGCTTTGATACCAGGCAGTGTCTGTGAAGGAAACAGGAAAATGTGATCTGAATATTTGAAACATTTTCTCAAAATACGAAACGTAAATTAATGGTTTAGGAATTTTAGATATTGAACATTTGTAAGAATGTCCCAAATTAATCTCACAATTTACAAGAACTTTTCAAATCTTTATCGATCAAGTGTTTGTGAAATATTCAGTTATTATAGTTATAGTGTGATATTAAGGTTAAATTGCTTGTAATGTTGATTTATTATTCTACACAGTTTGTGTGTAATTTAGAATATGCCTGAAAATTATTTCATACAGCTGGTAGTAAATTCAGGCAATAGGAAGGTACTGCACTAATCAAAAATATGAAATTCTAATTTTATTAATGATAGATTTTATTTTGAAAGGGAGCACTGTTCATATGTTAAGTGATCATTTTAAAATGTTTTACTCATTTTAAATTCTCTGCTTCTTCAGCATGAGTATACTGTCAGCACAATGAAGTAACTTTGTCATGCAATGAATGATTCGGTTCTTTTTTAAAATTTCTTTTCATTTTATTTCTTGTCATTTTGAATGTGATGTGTTTGTTGTGAATGTACTTCCAGGCTCCAGCCTCTCTCCTCCTGTCCTGACAGTCTTCCCTCCATCCAGCGCTGAGCTCCAGTCCAACAAAGCCACTCTGGTCTGTCTGTCCAGTCAGTCTGTGCCTTTTGCTGATGTCACCTGGTCGGCTGGTGGGAGTCCAGTGAGCAGTGGGATCTCCACCAGCACCGCTGTTCAGAAACCAGACCACACTTTCCAAATCAGCAGCTATCTGGACATCCAGACATCAGACTGGAACATGGATAAGGTTTACACATGTAAAGTGTCTTCTGGGTCCCAGACTGCAGAGAAAACCATCAACAAGTCAGGCTGTTCCACTGAATAGCACCAGGGGACTTCTTCTTTACTGTCTGTGCTGTTTGTGCATTATAGATATTAGAAAACATCTGCGTAATTTCATTATTGCTGTGAAAGTAGTTAGTTGTTTTTATCAGCTTTGCAACTGATCCAATAAATAATAAAAAATAGTACTTGCTTGTGTTTACTTTAATTCTTTGTACATAGTAAATGCAATGATTCTCACATTCACTCAGTTTAACTGTGTACCCATGTTTACTCCACTGACAGACCTAATGCAAAGATCAAAGTGAAATTAAGGTCAAATCTATTTATGAAGCAAAACCAAACAAAAATAGAAATCTGAATAAAAGTAATAAGATCAAAAATTAAAGCTACAACACAATGAGAGATGAAGTCAGCGTTTCAGAACACACCAATAATCAAAGTGTTTCTTGATTACAATCACTGTCACCTTTTCATTTCCTAATTTGTTAGAGTTAGCTCAGGACTGGTCTTTCTGTAAATTCAGAAAGTCAGGTTGTTGTAACATTTGCAATGAAGGCACAACAGTCTGACATTTCTTGGTCTGTCACTGAGCTGTTATAAAAAATCTGATAAGAAGAGCTGCAGCTGAAAGTGACTTTTTGTTATCCTCTGTCAGTGAAGCATCACCTGGCTTCTCCTCCTTCTCTTCCTTCCCAGGATGCACCTGCAGGCCTCCTGTTCTCATTTACTGCTGCATGTAAATGAAGAGGTCAAGTGTCAACTCGAAGTAAGACGAAACCTAAATATGCAGATGTTTAGTTTGAATTTGGTCAATGATAAAAAATGTGTCTATGAGTGTTAATGATACACACATGTGCAGAGCCAAAGCTGCTTTATCCTGAAATATTCCCTGAACTATCCACACCATTCAAATGTAGAATCAACTTGACGGTTTGCAGCAGGAGCCGTGAACTGAAAGTCCCTGTTTAACATTCTGGTAACTTCTGTGGCTTATCTTTGAATCATGTTTTCCTCAAGCCACACATTTTAAACTGAGACATCATCATATTAAAAACAAAACAATCTGTGACATATTATCAGGCAGTGTTGTCAAACTGGCTGCAGCTGGAGTCCACAGCTCAAATGCTTAATTATTGACAGCTCTGGTTTTGTTTTGTTCACTTCCTCAAAGTGAAGTCCGAAAAAACAGTGTTGTTTAACCGTATAAATATGCTGAGTTCAAACTAAACTGTTTTAGTTCGGTAATTAATAACTACTGTTGTACAAATATGACTGGTAGTCATTTTTTGATTGACTTAATATGACATGTTTAAAATATGTTGTACTCAATACTGATGACAAACAAACACATCTGCACTCTAATTATATTTTTTTGCTGTCATTTTATTAGTTATCTGTAATTTAACAAAACAGAAAAACACTAAATTCCCTTACACTGTAATAAAAACAGTCAAAAACTATTACTAGTAGTTTAAACGTGGCATCAAATATTTAATAATTTAACATTTTCTAAATTCACTGCAGTACACTTACACGTAATACATGAACTGTCAATAACTGACCAAACTTGGCTGCATTTACAGTCAGAGACAGTTGCCTCTCTTTCTACAGAGAGTTGGTGCTGGACCACTTCATTTACATGAAGCTATAAATATGAAGAGGAGGCCTGCAGGTGCATCCTGGGAAGAGAGAGAGGGAGGAGTAGATAGGTGATGCTTCACTGACAGAGGATGAACATTCAGTTTCATTTACAACTCATTTAAGCTGCACTTTGAAATTACTGAACTATTGCAGGCAGCTCCAATCACATAAGACATATTAAAAATAAAGTATATCAGCTTTTGTTTGCTGTTCATGAGCTGCAAGTAAGAATTAACTAATAATAGTAATAGTTTTATGTGTGTGTTCAGAATTAGCTGCTTTTGTCAGTTAGCAGTAGAGCTAGATACTTGGAGTGGGGATTATTTTCGTTTTACGGTTTTTGTGACTTCGACTCGACTACTATTCAGAGAAAATAATTCGACTGTTTATTGCACTACATTCATCTGTCAACTTCAGTGACTGTTTAGACTGAAATTTTACATTTAAAAGATCAGTACTGGATCGCCGTTCAGCTTATCGAGTTAAGGTGGCTCAGTCACTTGGCAGCGGTCATGAGTTTAAGTCCAGCTCAAGACCATTTGTTGGATGTCACTGTCCTCTGTCTTCTCCCAAATTACAATGCATTTCACAATAAAATGAAATGAACATAAGAAGAACAGGGATTTGGGAAAATTTACAAAATAGTTGTGTGAGAACAGTTTGTTTGCAAATAATTTGAAGTATTTCTACATTGAAATATTTCTGATTTTAGTCAAGTAAAGGATCTGAATACCTCTTTCCACTTTCAATGACATGAACATCAGAGAGAAAATTAAATATGATGACGTTAATAGTTAAAATATTCATATTTAAAATGACATTTAATGGAGTACAAATACCAGTGGGCTTTGGTTAAATACAATTTTTTTTAATTATTATTTTGTTCAACACAAATGCAGCAAATGCAAAGCTGATGCAACACCTCAACTGAACTGCTACAATACTGATTACAAGAATCTTCTAATATCTAAACAAAGAAAAGAGCACAAAGAAGCAGATCTGAAACGGTCTACGGTCCTCTGGTATTATTCAGTGGAACAGCCTGACTTGTTGATGGTTTTCTCTGCAGTCTGGGACCCCAAAGACACTTTACATGTGTAAACCTTATCCATGTTCCAGTCTGATGTCTGGATGTCCAGATAGCTGCTGATTTGGAAAGTGTGGTCTGGTTTCTGAACAGCGGTGCTGGTGGAGATCCCACTGCTCACTGGACTCCCACCAGCCGACCAGGTGACATCAGCAAAAGGCACAGACTGACTGGACAGACAGACCAGAGTGGCTTTGTTGGACTGGAGCTCAGCGCTGGACGGAGGGAAGACTGTCAGGACAGGAGGAGAGAGGCTGGAGCCTGGAAGTACATTCACAAGAAACACATTAAAAATGGCAAGAAAGAAAATAAGAAGGAAGAAATTGAATCATTCATATGTAACATGACAAAGTTAGTTCATTGTGCTGACAGTATACTCATGCTGAAGAAGCAGAGAATTTAAAATGAGTAAAACATTAAAAAATGATCACTTAAAATATGAACAGTGCTCCCTTTCAAAATAAAATCTATCATGAATAAACTTAGAATTTCACATTTTTGTTTAGTTCAGTATTGGCTGAATTTACTACCAAGTGTATGAAATAATTTTCAGGTGAATTCTAAATTACACATAAACTGTGGAAAATATTAAATCAGCATTACAAGCAGTTTAGCATCAATATCACATTATGACAGCAACAAAAAATATGTCATAAATAGTTTTGCTATAAAGATTTTAAAGGTTCTCATTAATTGTGAGAATAATTTGGTACAGTCTTACAAATCTTCAACGTCTAAAATTCCTAAACCATCAATTTAATTTGAGGATTTGGAGAAAATGTTTCAAATATTCAGATCACATTTTCCTTTTGCCTTCACAGACACTGCCTGGTATCAAAGCACACAATATCGATCATTCACTGAACAATATGGTCAATATTTTAAACAATCAGTCACATCTGGATTAGTTCCATGTTTTTCTTAACGTGCAGCAGAAAAAGAAAATGTGTCTTGCTGTATAATAAGGTTTAAAAGTACTTACTTGTTACAGTCAGCTTGGTTCCTTGTCCGAATACCACAGTGATTCAGTTTGTATACATGGTCGTACAAAAACCTCCTGGCTCTCTCTAATGGGAGAAGTGGAAGTGAAACATCCTGTTCAGACCAACTTTCACTGTCAACATTTCATCCCTGCATCTTTCTGCTTATATCTGGAAACACTGCTGGGCCTGATGATTGTTCCATCATTTTGTTATTATGGTAGACACATCTTTAATCCAATCAGTTATTAACTGATGACACAGAAGAGAGGCTCATGTACAGTACACTCCTCATGCATATGTTTTGTCTGTAAGAGTGTTTTGTATTTTCTTGACCTTGTTGGAGGTCCTATACACCCCATTTCCATATGTGTAAATCATCACATTGATAATAATAATATAAATAATGACAGTAAATAACAGTTTCCATTTATATTTACATTTTTTATATTTACAAATGGAAACACCACACATTTCTGTCAGCATTTTTCTCTTAAGCATGAAAGAATGATTTTTACTTTCATGATTGTTCCTATAAACAATATTGCTGTTTGAAATCCTCGAGTTTTTCCTCTTTAAGTCATTAACTACGACATTTTTGTTCATAATGTTGTGTGAAACATATTGTGTTATCACATTAAATATGATCATACACAACCTAATTTGATCAAATGTCATTTTATGGTCTGTATTTTCCTTCATTTGAACATTGTTGTACATGTTTGTGTTACACAATAATCAGAAATCTTCAGATTATCTGAAATCAAATCTGCAAATGAGAAACTGTTGAAGACTTTTTATATCTTGACTCTTCAATCAGTGACTGATGCCATCAAAATTTACTGTACACGCTATTTTTTATAGCATTTTAAGAGAGAATAATCTGTGGTTTATTGGATTATGTTTATTAGTGTTGTCTTGTTTTGTTTTGTTTTGTTTTGTTTTTTTGAGTGATTGCAACAAAAAGGACTTACAATTTATTTTTGAAAACATAAAACATATGTGTGGGGAAGTTACAGGAAACTTTGACTGAGGCCTTTATTTGCAGTCAAGATGTGACAGCAGGTTAAAAAGCAGAAGTAACAGTGAGAAGGTTTTTGTCACAGTGTAAATCACTGTGATACTGTCTCCTTAACAGAGTTGTCCCATGTTTCACAGTAATATACTGCAGAGTCTCCTGTGTCTGCTGCCTTAATGATAAACTGATAATCTATGTTTGATGAGGCTTTGGAGTTAAATCGGTCTGAGGAGAACCCTGTTCCAAAGCTGTCAGGTGAACTGTGAGAATGGTAAAATCTCAGAACATACTGAGGAGTCCCACCAGGGACCTGTTTGTACCAATCGACATAATAGTTTTCATCTCTCTCAATGTTGCATTTGAGAACAACCTCTTGTCCCTGAGAAGCTGTGTGAACAGCAGGCGTCTGGGTCAACACTTTGGCTGCATCTACACCTGTCAGCACACACAGGAGAGGAAACACATTAATGACAGATTTATGTCTGAAAACGTTGGACTGTAAACGCAACCAGAAGGACGTCTTACATGTTAGAGCAGTGATGAGAGTGCAGAGGGTCCCCAGCATGTTGTCAGTGTAAATGTTGTGCAGCATCCAGCTGAGAGATGAGCAGAAGTGGATTCAGAAGAGGAGAGAGACTGAGACTTATAAAGACACTGAGGAGAGGAGAAGTGGAGGAGGAGGAGGAGTTTCAATAACAGAAAGCAGCTACTCTAAAAACTCAACAGTCAGTTCTTGTAGACAATATCATGAGTAAAATGAAATTAATCGAATGTTAACATCATGTTTTCAGTTCTTCAGTCTTAAACCAAGTTTAAGAATCAGAACCAAGTTCTATAAAAATAAAACTGACATCAGGATTTGTTGGGACAAATGGAAAGCACCACACATTTCTGCCGGCATTTTTATGTTTGGCATGAAAGAATGATTTTTTACTTTCATGTTTCTTCATATAAACCATATTGCTGTTTGAAATCCTCGAGTTTTCCTCTTTAAGTCATTAACTACGACATTTTTGTTCATAATGTTTTGTAAAACATATTGTGTTATCACATTAAATATGATCATACACAACTTAATTTGATCAAATGTCATTTTAAGGTCTGTATTTTCCTTCATTTGAACATTGTTGTACATGTTTGTGTTACACAATAATCAGAAATCTTCAGATTAACTGAAATCAGATCTGCAAATGAGAAACTGTTGCAGACATTTTATATCTTGACTCTTTAATCAGTGACTGATGTCATCAAAATTTACTCTACACGCTATTTTTTATAGCATTTTAAGAGAGAATAATCTGTGGTTTAGCGGATTATGTTTATTTGTGTTTTTTGTTTTGTTTTGTTTTGTTTTGTTTTGAGCAACTTCAATAAAAAGGATTTACAATTTAATTTTGAAAACATAAAATATATGTGTGTGGAAATACAGGAAACATTGACTGAGGCCTTTATTTGCAGTAAAGAAGTTACAGCAGGTTAAAAAGCAGAAGTAACTGTGAGGAGGTTTTTGTCACAGTGTGAATCACTGTGATACTACCTCACTAGCAGAGCCGTCCCATGTTGCACAGTAATATACAGCTGAGTCTCCCTCCTCCACGTTGTTGATGCTCCAACGATAATCTAAATTTGATTGATAACTGGCTGTAAACTTAGGAGAGGAGAAACCAGAACCAAATGTTGGGGAGCTCCAGCCATGATAAAAACTGAGAACAAACTGAGGAACTCCTCCTGGAATCTGTTTATACCAACGAGCAGGACTGCCAGTAACAGTTCCCAGGTTACAGTCCATGCTGGCTGTCTCTCCTCTCCTCACCGTCATTACAAGAGGCTTCTGTGTCACCACCGTCACACCACTCACACCTGGAAACAACAGGAAGACATGGAGTGAAGAGAAACACACAGACTGATGAATCCAACATGATGTCAAAGCAGCAGTAAGTCAGCCTCCTTACATGTCAGAGCAGTGATCAGAGAGCAGAGAGTCACCAGCATGTTGTCAGTGTTGAATGAGAAAGGTGTTGAAAATAAGAAAGTGGACTAAGTGAGGAGAGGAGGTGCTGGAGGAGCAATTAAATACAAGACTGGATATGAGAGTGAGTGGCAGGAGGAGGAGCTTTGCTTAAATCTGCATGACTTATGATGCTCTACAGTTTCTTATTGACATTAGAGAGAAATGTCATGTCTGTATTTTTACAGACGCCTCCCTCCTGCTCTCCAAAAATTACAACATCATTATCTGAGAAAGATTTCCTGTTGTTCCATTGGATTGGATTTGCTATTTTGTGAATCTTCTCCATTTTGTGTCGTGTTTGATTTGTTATGTTTGATGCTTTAATTTGAGTTGTGTGGTAGTTTGTTTAAAACCACACAACAAACTTTCCTGAAAACCTCACGGCAAACTCAAAACCAGCAATGGCGTCTTGTATGTTTGTGAATGGAAGGCAAACATTTATCACCTGATGTTTTCGGTATATTCAGTGGCAACTGGTTGTTTTGCTTTAATGTTAATTAGTCATGTTCTATAGTGGACATTTGTAGACTCTGTGTTCCCATGACAGCATTATTCTGCACTATTTCAGTTTTATTCCTCTGTATATCACACAATGGTAACATCAAAACATAAAATGTGAAACCAAAGTGTATTTTAAGAGGACAAAAAAAGTTTTTATGAACGACTTATAGTAATTGGTAGATCAATACAGGTTGCTGGATCAACAGCTCTGTTTCACATTGTTTGAAAAAAAGATTCTCATCTTTTAGAGGATTTAATCCAGTTTAATTTTGGTTTGTTTTTGACATTTTGTGATTTTGGTGACTTACTCAATCATGATTTTAAAGTATAAAATTGTGAAAACTAATATACCTTGTATATGGTATATAAGGTCAAATTAAATTGGTCTTCTGCATTAAGATAAATGTCTTGTTATCATTGTTGGAGTTCCCTGAAGGATAACGATACAGAACATTAGCCAGGAACCCCAAAAGCACAAGTGTTCAGTGAGGAGGTTTTTGTCACAGTGTGAATCACTGTGATACTTGCTGCTCAGCAGAGCTGTCCCATGTGCTACAGTAATACACTGCAGAGTCTCCTTCCTCTGTCTGCTTAATGATGAGCTGGTAAAATATACTTGATGAGGCTTTGGAGTCAAATCGGTCTGAGGAGAACCCTGTTCCAAAGCTGTTGGGTGAACTGTGAGAATGGTAAAATCTCAGAACATACTGAGGAGTCCCACTTGGCTTCTGCTTATACCAGCTGACATAATTTCCATCATTTCTTTCAATGTCACAGTTGAGAACAACCTGTTGTCCTGTAGAAACTGTGTGGACAGCAGGCGTCTGGGTCAACACGATCACTGCATCCACATCTGCAACATAAACACAAAAATACATTAGTGAGAGTTTTACATCTGAAAATATGGAACATGAAGGAATCAGAAGAACATCTTACAGGTCAGAGCAGCGATGAGAGAGCAGAGGGTGGTCAGCATGTTGTCAGTGTTTTAATAAATGTCCTGTACTGTCTAAGTGAAAAGTGAGCAGGGTTGGAGTGAGAGGAGAAAAGAGAGTGAAGCTTATAAAGGCACTGAGGAACAAAGGGGAGGATCCTTTCTAAACTGACTCAGATTAAAAAACAAAGCTAAAATAAAGATCAGGAGTTTCTATTTGTATTATCCACTCATTTAAAAGTGGGAATTGTTTGAGCAGAACAACAACATAAATATGAATTCACTTGTTGTCAATAGAAGCAGACAGATTGATAACTCCAACATCAGCTGGTCTGGTGCTGTTTCCTATCTCTCATTAAACAGCTGTG
>JAMOIN010001224.1:0-79799 GCA_024666655.1 Dascyllus trimaculatus
TGCCTCATCCAATAGCCCTTTATATATCAAATATAGATCAAAGGAGCCACTTCTTCATATTTATCTTGTTTTTATGTTATATTTTTTGCTGGTTTCTGAGAATTACCAAACGAAATTTGGTCGTTTAACCACAGTAACAAATAAAGTGTCTTATATTTTCATTCAAGTGACAAAATGCTGAACGTGCTTAACTGCTTAAAACTCAATTGCCACTTGCTGTAGACACTAAATTGTAAGTGTAATCTGAAATACCACATCAGCATTATCTCTCTGATCTTTCATAGTAAATGAAGACATGGATATCTTAAACTTAATAACTAAACACCAGTGCTATGGTTTTATTTTTCAGACTGGTTCTGTTATGTAACTTACAGGCAGCATCTCCAGTTCCTGAGATGAGAAGATGCGCTCTGAAGTGGTGAGGCCCACCAACACGCTTGCTTACGGCGAGCGTTCACCATCAAAGCACACGGCCGGCTACCTGATGTGCTTTTTGGTCTGAGGAAGTATCGAGTATCACACGTGCTTGTGCTCATTTCTAACCGTTTCAAAAGGAATCCTCAACAGAGAGAATCTTTGTGACTGAATTCGACAAGGATAAATTGGTATTTCGCCGATGCAGCTTTTATGCTGTCATTCTGGCATGTATAATAATGATGACAATTAATGATGTCACAAATTCACACCAAGACAAAAACAAGATAATAAAAACAAGATGAAATTCAAAAACAGACCTAATTCATTAAGGGGGTTTTGGAACAATAATACAAAATTCTCTCACAATGGGGGCAAATGCCACGACCACGATCAGCCATTTTGCAGTGTAAATGAGAAGTGGAGTTACAGGAGGTGGCCAGAGGCACTAAGGGAAAGCTGAGAAAGGCTTCATGCAAATGATCTCAGCTTATACTCATTTTGATCCCCACAGACATGAAAACACAAGATGACAGAGCTGTTTGCTACTCAGCGCTATAAGATAAGTGTAGATTGACAAGTACAGACGCCGATCAGAAGTGACCATTTACAATAAACCATTGGGAGGCAAACAGCATGTTTGTGAGGACGAGTGTAGTTTAAAATCATGATATAAGGTATCTTTAACTAAAAATAAACACACACCTTAGACGACACAGGCAAGGCAAGGCAAGTTAGTTTGTATAGAACCATTCATACTCAAGGCAACTCAAAGTGCTTTGCAGATGCATACAGGTTTATATATAGAATATAATTTATATTCTATATAATTATGTGCACTTTATTCAACTTGTCTTCACTGTTTTAGAGTTACCTAACTAAATTAATGACGATTTTATTCTGCTGTATTTTACATTTTGCATGTTTTATTTGTTTACCTTGCCTGTAAAGCACGTTGACTGACCTTCATGCATGATAAGGTACTACATAAACAAACCTGCCTGCTTTCCATCATCTGAAGGCAGAATAGCTTGCGACTTTGCGGTGAGTCACAATTTTCCCAGTTGGGTGGCGCGTGGGCAGCAACGGCTGTTAACCTGCACGCAAACCACGTGTGCACAGAAAGACATCAAACACAGCAGTGGAATGGCAACCTTCACTGATTTCTTCACAGCCAGACTTTTAGAAAGTTGCCAGTCTTGTTAGAGCCAATCTCGTCTAATCACGCAGAACAAGGGATGGATGTCCATCAGTGTTGTGCTGAGGCAGTTCCAGCAACACATACCAAGCTGATAATAAAGACAGAGAACAAAGTTAGTTTGGGACACAAACTGTGCAGCACCAACTGTCCAATCAGAACAGAGCACGTAAACAGCTTCCTCAACACACTGAGCTACAAAACTGTCAGAGGCAAGAGACTACTAAATACTTTATTGGCTATCTGTATTTGTTGATGCAATGTGCAAAAAAAAACTATCTGTATTTGCACCCAATTGAGATGCTACTGATATCAACACTCATCATTCTCATACATTTGGGCTAGTAGGGATGTCCATTACTTCATAGTTTACTCAGTAACCATTCATCATTCACTCTGATAAAGCAACGTTGGCGACCTCTTGCAGCCGTGTGACTACATACATGGAAAATCTCGTTATCTCAGTCATCACCCTGAAAACACAGGAAAATGGAAAGATGTGTAAATGTAGACACAGTGTGTATTTTAAACCAAATCAGGATCCTTTTCTAAACCTAACCAAGTACTTTTGTTGAGTTTTAGGTCTAAAAATGGCTCCAAAATGGGACTCAGAATAAAGTCTCTGGGAGTGATGAGTGATGATAACACCGACTGAGTGGTAAAACATCCACATCAGGAGGTATTGGGGCCATGAAAGTCAAATAATTAACATTATAGTGAAGTGAAATTCTAAGAAGCACCATTGAAATCTTCATTTCAATCTATCTTGATTTTAGATTTATTCCTTTGCAGCCTTTGATTTAAAATTGCTCCTTAAGGTTGCAAAAATAAGTAAGTATTATTTTTGCCTTAATGAGATATTAATAAAAGCAACATCTCCTATCTGTGACTACAACTCCAGGCTGCTTATCTTTAATATATCACATCTGCTACTGATTGACTTGTACTGGATCTAAAACTTATGCATGTGCTTTGGACACCATAGCACATGCTCTAAAATGTTTTCTCTGATACAACTATGTTTTTGTACAAATGGAAAAGTGTGCTGTATAATCACATACATAGAGTTTAGCTACTCAGTCTTTTGTTGTTCTATTGCTTCTTCCTTATTGATCAGTGAACAAACTAATTATAGCAGAGCTTAGACTTACTGAAAATGGGCCACTCGTATAAAAAAAATTCACAGGAAGTACATTTTCTGTGTTTCAGCCAATCACTATGATTTCCTCGTTGTAAACCTTGGGTACCCTGTGACCAAATCTTCCATTTGAGACATCAGTTGTGCAACAGAAGTGTGATGTTCCACAATGATCGGAAGATTTGTTGCCTTGATTTTTCTAAGTTCACTGTGTGAGTTCCCTTCTTCTGTACTGTAAGATGAGAGCAGCTCAGTTTTTAACAAAATGTATTAGGCTGTGTAAAAAAATTTTAGATTTAGTTTTTCCTTTTCAAGAGTGTTTTGTGCTGTCATGCTGTAACTCTGTTGTTGTCTGTTTCTTTTCTTTAGTTCTGACTCACAGCCAAGCGGACCCTCACCAGATCTCTTTGACTGTGGCTGAAATTGGGGATAATTTGACTCTGACATGTTCAGTCTCCGGGGAACAACCCAGGTTATTCCACTGGTATAAGCTGAACTTTGGAAATACGTTCCAAAAGGTTGTTGCAGGATATTTGGACTACCCAACACTTGAAAAACCGTTTGACAGCTCAAGATTCAGTATCACAAAACTGGGTGATGTGTTTTCTCTTACCATAAGAAATATAAGCAAAGAAGATGAAGCAACATACCTCTGTCAAGGAGGATCTTCATACTCAATGGCATATTTCAATGGCACACTTCTGGCTGTGAATGGTAAACTATATTCATTTTATTTTGTTTTCTGTATCTGTGTCAACGCCAAAACAACTAGAGCTCCTTTTTTCATGTCTTTATGTGAATCACACAGATCCTAAAAGCCACCAGAAGTCTGTCTACGTGAAACAGAGTCCAGATGTGGAGTCGGTCCAGCTGGGGGACTCAGTGACTCTGAGGTGCTCACTTCTCTACAAGAACAAAGAAAACACAGATCGGTGTCCAGGTGAACACCGTGTGCACTGGTTCAGAGCTGCATCAGAATCCAGTCCAGGCTTCATTTACACCGACAGCATCTCCAGTGATGAACAGGAGGGAAGGAGCTGCGTCTACCGTCTGTCCAGAACCATAAGAGAGCCCTCTGACGCTGGAACTTATTACTGTGCTGTGACCACGTGTGGACGGATCCTGTTGGGTGAAGGAACTAAAGTGGAGACAAGTATGTTTTAAAAAAGTTTTTAAATCATTTTCAGTGTGTATTGATTTTTGACTTTTGTGAATATGAGAGGGCATAAGACGTTCACCAAGCCGAAAGAAAAAAAAAAATCAATTCTTTTCTACATTTAAAAAAAAAATCTCTTCAGGTCTTTAAAAATGGATTCACATGAGATTTGCTCAAAGTGTTTACAGTTAAAAATATTCTATAAAACCTGTAAACTAAGGCTGTAATTTAACTTTGTGTTGTTTAAAAGGGCCACATATCACAACAACTGGAAAGCCGTGAACTAGTTCATGCAGTTTACAGGTTGCATAAGGAGGTCTCTTCTCTGCTGCCTCCGCTGTCCTTCCTCTCTTTGTTCTTTCTGTGTTCTTTGGTGTGTGTCGTCTTGACATTTCCTGCAGTGTCCTTTGTCACATTGAGGCCTCTGCTTCTATTCATGATTTCTTGTGGAGCTTATGCAATCATTTTTGTTGTGTGGTGTTAACATGTGGAATTAGTAGATAACACAATCTAATCGGAATATGAAACAAACTGCACTTTAACAGTGAATTGGCACTGAATCCACAGGCTTTCAGCACATTAGTGAGACCTGAATTTCTGTTGTATTAGGCTACTTTGAAATGATATACAGAAGCAATGTTGATTTCAGTGGATCTGCAACTTTTTTTCAGGGGACAACATATTTTGAAATCCCCTGATCAGTTCTCAGCTATTAATTTAGCGTATGTGTGTTTTTTAAATGGAGGTGAAAAAGAAGAGTGCAAACAGGTTAAATGTGTTAGATTGGAGTCTTAAGTCTGTTTAGGATAAACTGAAGTGTCCTGCTGCATGTCTCTGAAGCTGTACTTGGCACACTGATGTTTCAAACTAAATAGTAACATGTGTTAGTTATGAAACGTAGTTTGGGACAAATTAAATTTTTCAAAATGATGGTGTTGCTAAACAAAACATTAACTGATGCATGAAGAGTCATTAAAGTGTGTGCTAAATGTTAGAATGATTCATCCAAAAGTTGTTTTTTTCTCAGAAAAATGTCTGAGTTCATTTCTTAAGGCTCTGAAAGGGTACGTGTGATTTGCATTTTCTCATCCCCACAAAATTTGACATCCATGTGCAGCTTGAAATGTGTGACTGCGCCATTGTCCGCACTGCAAGCTTGCCAAGTGCACACGCTGCTTAAAACGAATGCCTTGTATGAGAAGACGCTGTGCAAGAAGATTCTCCATCATCCAAACCTTTATACTTAATCTTTGTAGGAGTAAGAGTTGCAAGTCCCTTCATATGTCAAGAATTACTGTGGGTCCCACACTAACTATGGTAATATGAGTTTAACAGCATGTGCCATCCACTGGCTGCTTTCAAAGCTGTATCAATCTGTACATGCGGGTGCAAAAGCATGAATTGGCCTTTACAGATAGAATAAGTATAATCAATGAAAACTTTGTTTATGAAACTTAATAATTAATAGGCTAACAGTCAGTTTTGCAGATGTAGACAACAGCTAGTAACTAATTAAAAGCAATAGAGATTTTAAGCGCCTATGTTTTCTAATTACAGGACAAGAACTGTGCCCCCTTGTCATTGTGATCGGGACACTGCTGGCCTGTTCCCTGCTTGTGAATTGTGTCCTGATTTTCACCAGAAAACGAAAGCAAGCTTGCAAACATTGCACAGGTAGGTTTAATAAGTGTACAACATGCAGTCAATGTGCCCACAAACACTTTATTAAATTCACCTGCACACTTATTAATGCATTTATCCAATCTGTCAATCATGTGGCAGCAGTGCAATGTATAAAATCATGCAGACACAGGTCAAGAGCAAAGAAAATAAGCTCAATGACTTTTAATGTGCCATGTTGTTGGTGTCAGACAGCCTGGTTTGACTATATATTAAACTGCTGATCTAACTGGATTTTCGCCACATCAGTTTATTAACTTTAAGGACAGAAATACCTTGTTGAAAAGAGACGTCAGAAGTGGCCAACCAGACTAACTGGAGCTGACAGAAAAGCTACAGCAACTCAAATCACCAATATTTACAACTTTGGTAAGCAGAAAAGCATCTTAGAAAGCAGAACAAGCTCAGCATTAAGGAGGATAGACTACAATGGCAGAGCTGAGACCAGAAACAGACTGTGCTTAGCAATGGGAGGCCCTACCCAGTATTAGTATACTGCTTTAATCAAAGTTCTCAGTTCTGAGCTGACAAATGTTAAAATGAAATGACAGTCTTTGGCTTTACTGAAGTTGGTATCTTATTTTAATGAACAGGAGATGCACGAGCTTCCAATCATGTTGAACTGGATAGATCAGCTGAGGACCAGCCAAACAATGTGGTAAATATACTCCAAATATCATCGAATGCATAAATAGACTTTAGTCACAGTATCATATGTGACTACTATACGTTGAAGAAATACCATGGGTGACAAAGTGAATGCTGATTTTTAGGGTTGAAACACACAGAACTGACATGCTGTGAATTTTGAATGAGGGACATCAAATCTCCTAACAGGAGGACGATGAGTTAGCCTGAGGTAACCAGTGACATTTATCCAACACGCCCTTGCAATTAGGTTGTTGGTTCCTTCAACAGCAACACAGTGAAGTGTTTTCTTGTCTTATACAGCTATGTTACAGGCTTTCCTAAAGCTAGGCAGAAAAACACCTTTGTAGGGGCTCAGAAACTATTGTAGTTTAGGTTTAAATGTCTGCTTTGTTTTCATTGAGGGACTGTCTTCATCCAGATTACAGTAACAACCAAATAATTTGGAAACAACTGGAATCACTTTTCAACGAAACATTGAAGTTGAATAGAAGGAGACATCTGTTTGTTTTTGGTTTATAACCAACAACGCTTTACTTTTCCTATCTAATCTAATCAGACCTTGACCAGAGTTAGATTATAAAATAGTGATTTCTGTGTGGTTCTCAGTGTGGTTGTCAGTCATCCAGGCCATGGCAATCCTAAGAACTCGAGTAAAAGACAACTAAACAAGTGCTTTGCAGGTACATGGCAAAACACAGGAAAGGGACAATCTTTTAAGGACAACAATGTTCACGTTAAGGACAGAGAAGGCAGACAAGGCAAACAACCACCTCTAAGCTGTAAAGGGGGTTCTCAACATCACTTATCTGGCTTTTATAATGTAATCTTGAGATCTTTCCCTAGAACATTTCACTACCATTAGCATCATGAGTCAGCCCTGACGTGACAGTTTCACAGCCATTCACACCATGAGGCATGTGAGTCTTGCCTCATCAACAAGCCATTAACTACGTGACTTGGCGGTGACAACATACTTATCTGAAACTCCCCATCAGTCAGTAAGGACTGAGATAGTGTCTTGGATGAGTGGTGGAACGTCTTCAAGAACCAAAAAGTGAAGTTTAATTTTCTTTCCACTGAGATTGTTGAAAGATTGTGACTTGTAATGGTTTTGGTGCACAAGTTCATCGGATGTGTGTTCTATCAGTCCTCACACTTTGTGGCTCTTTCACAACAGTAGACATGAGTCATAAAGACTCCTACTGCTGGGGATCTAGTAGGACGACAGTCTTAACCATATGTTTAGTATTAACATTTTTATGACTTGCCATATACATACATCAATGTCCTTGCTATATTACTGTCAAACATATTATGGCCATTATGATACATTTTCTTCAGAACACATTGTCATTGTATTGCAAAATAGTTTCAAATAAACTTAATATATATTGGTCTCGTAGTTCAATCTGCATCATTGTGAACTAAACTGATGCAGTGGAAGTGCACTTCAGTGACACTGTTAATTACATTAACAGTGGAGGAAAACCTTACACTGGATTTGAGTTACCAACTCAATAAATGTCCTTACAGGTGACTGAATGCAGGAGGAGTTTGTAGCTGATAGTGACTACGTTCTGTGTGTTTGTACACTACTTATTGCACGCTGGATGCCATAGCATTTACTGTATATTGGAAAAATGTTAAAAATTGAATTGGTGATAATCTTACAACTTTAATCTCTACTACTATTCCTTTGGAGGATGGTGAAGAGGTCGGAATAAACTATGTGGCACTGGATTTCTCATCAAGAAAAGCTAAAAGATGGAAGACTAAGAGGGAGTTACCAGAGGACTGTATGTACTCCAACCCGAGAGAGTACCGGTGAAGTGCAGCGGCCAAGAAGAACGAACATCAACATGAACATGCAGCATGTGATTCCTGTTGAGGTAAACAGACAGAGATGAAAATTGAATGTATAGACAGATCAGATTTTTGCTGTGATGTTATTGTAAGTAGTCATATAACATAGATTTGGATAGTAGATAGAATTTTCTCATGCTTGCCATTTAAACAAAAAATAAAGATTTATTAGGATTTTGCTATTATTTGTATGTTTTTAGTACTGTTATGTCTTATCAGATTGATTTTTGCTATCCATTCCAAACTGAAATATATATGTTTAATGTAAGACAATATTTAACTGTCATTAAAGAGGAAACACACATTGTTTTTTCTGTATTAGGCTCTTTAGTGAATATTTATTCGTGTGTAGGATGAATCAGTGCATTCGTCAAAGTTTTAAGCTTTTACTTAAGTTTCAATATGTGTGCATTAGAGTGTCTGGACTTGAGTGTTTTATTTAAATCAAAGACTTTTAGCTGGATAACATGACACTTGAATTGTTAGTGAAATTGATTTATTCAGGAACTTCAGTGGAAGCTGAGCCCAGGCAGCCCATGGCGTTACTTAAGATAGGGTGTTGGTGACAGTGGCTACATGTCATGGATTCTGCTTTTATTTTCCCTGTTCCATGTTTGTAAATCTAACTTTTAGCAGTGATCAAGATATGATGCATTAAAAATTTCAAATGAACTGCCTTCAGTCTAACTAATGAGTGATTGCTCATATATATATGTAGAGGTGTTTATGCAATGGACACTGGGAACTTATTGCAAAAAAAGAGTACAAAACTACCTATTTTGAATTATTACCAAAACAACATGGTCACCACATTCCCCATAACTCCACCCAGGTTGCCAGGTTTGCCTGTTCCATCCCTCATTTCCTTCATCAGCATATATGTAGCTCCAAAACATCAACAGATATTTCTAGCACTCCAGTGGAAATCCACCTCTCTTCTGTCTCACCTTTATAACAACCTCTTATGTCCTCTGTCGGCACCGGGTTGCCAGTTCCATTGTTCCATTCCTCATTACCAGCAACCTCTCCCTCTCTTGCAACCGGTACCAGGTTGCCAGTTTATCTCTCCTCCATCCTCCCTTCCCAGCAACTGCTTACTACCAGCACCACGCTGCCAGCTTATCATCGGCAGTTCCTCCAAAAACCTCTCCCTCTCCTCTCATTTCCTGAATGAGAGGTCAATTAGACATCCTTTTTAAAACTTGCAAAACTTTAGAGATCCTCACAGTTCAGTTAGACTTAACTGAATTCAAAGTAAAGGAGGCAAGTCAAATTACGATCAGAGGTGAAAGTATTCTGTTTTATTCCCTATGGAAATGAATGAAGAGTGAATTCTGGTTTGACTGCTGAAGAGGAGCTTTTCTGACAGACAGGTGGACGTGATCAGCAGGTTGACATCAGCAGAATCACTAAGACACAACTGTAAGTAAACATCTCAGGGAACACAGTCAACCAACATGCAGCTTTGTCAGCATCTGAAGGTCAAGTGAGGCTTAAGAAGACTGAAATAAAATTATGACATCTTACATTGCATTTATTTATTTTCAACCTCAGAGCTCAGTGCAATAAGCGTTACTTTTTCATAAACACATTCAGATTTGGCATGCATCTTGAGAATACACACTTTGTTCTGTCATCAACTGTGTCTTTAACATTACTTTCCTAATGTCACTTCTTAAAGTTTTACAGCTAATGTTAAATTTTCTTTGAAACACATTTGTTGTTGCATTAACTAAATTTCTAGTAGACAAGGTTGCCACTCTAATCTGCATCATTGTGAACTGAACAACTGTAACAATAACATAACATTGAAGAAAGCCTTGCACTGGATTTGGCAGCTTAATGGATCTCCTTTCAGGTGGCTGAGTGCAGGAGGAGTTTGCAGCTGATGGCGGCTACACTCTGTGTTTTTAACCTACTTATTGCACACTGGATCCCATAGCATTTACTGTATTTTGTAATATTTGGGGGAGAAAATGGTGTTCACTGTCAGAGTATGTCAGGAAAGGACCCAAGTGCAGACACACACACAGCAGATGGCCTGCAGGTTGTGACAAAAAAAGACAAACTTTAATAAAGAAACTTACAGGAAGGTTACATGTGTAAAAAACGAAAAGCAGCTAGTGATGCAGGAAAAAACACATACATGAATGAATAAAAGTAATTCAAAGAAGCAAAATCCATCTGGCAGGAATCAGGCAGGTGAACAGGTGGTCAAGAAACAGGATCAGAAGCAGGACAAACTATCAAAAGAATCGGAATACACAGGACTTTTTATACAAAGAGAACTAATTAGGTAGACAAGACACGGGTGAAACCAATGAGGACGATTAAAAAGAGGATGGAAAACCTAAAAAGGGAGGAAGTTAAACAACTACAGACACACAAGTACAGGGAACTTTTTGTAATAAAACGGTAAACAAATGGAACACAACCCAAGACCATGACAAGTGAGGCTTCATCACACTGATTAAACCATACCGCCTTGTGGATGCCCGATCCCGTCAGATCTCAGAAGCTAAGCGGGGTTGGGCCTGGTCAGTACCTGGATGGGAGACCGTGAGGGAACACCAGGAAGCCTGGGTGGATGCAGTGTGAGAGTGAGTGGTTGGTGGTGGTCGGAGGGGCCGATGGCGCAGCCTGGCCTCCGTCAGTCTACCCCAGGGCAGCTGTGGCTACATATGTAGCTTACCACCATCAAGTATGGAGTGAATGAATAATGCAATGTAAAGCGTCTTTGAGTGCCTTGAAAAGCGCTATATAAAACCAATGCATTATTATTATTATTAAACAGATTGCTTTTCAGAACATCAGGGAGTAATCAGTTGTATGTGGAATTTTTTTTTCAATTTAAGAGCTCAGTACTCCAAGTAAATCACCATCTCTTCATTGAAACATTCACATTTGGCATTTAACTTGAGAATACACACTTTCTTCAGCCATCAACTCCGTCTTCTTTCCTTGTGTAGCTTTCCTTCCAGAGAAATGCAATGAAGTGTAGTTCAGATCATGTCCACCTTCAGTCTGAAAAAAATAAATGATCACTGTGAATTCATACTGTTATATTGAACTGTTGGGAATCATATTAATGAAATAAACATAAATAATGTGATTTGGTATTACTACTTACAGTATCAAACACTGGTTGGCTCAAGTTGTCATGTCCTGCTTGTGGTGAGGTGAATTCTATTCCTAAAGATAAAACAAAAATTTAATGTCCTTCATCTGACTTTCTATTAGCATCCACAGCTGATTGAACAGGTTTAATTTTATTTTTGAATTTTCTTTACCCATTTCTTGTCATTGTCATCAATACAATGTGTGAATATGAATTAATAATACTGATCTACGGGTGCCGTATTGCTCACTGAGTTAAGGCGTTACCACATGGGTGCAGGTCGCCAGCAGCGGTCATGAGTTCACGACCCTTTGTTTCATGTCTCTCTCTTCTCTACTCCCTTTAACTCTGTCTATCAATAAAACTTGAAAAATCCAACCCCCCCCAAAAAAAATGATCTACATAGATCTATTAAAGTTGGCCAGATGTTTAAAACTTCATTAGTAAAACCACGGTTGTATTAAAATGTGAGACTCAATATCCAACTCATACCTGTGAATCGTTCCTGTGCTGCTCTTGGAGTTCGATAACAGATTAAAACGATATTCACAATCACAGAAATGGCCAAGCAGATTATTGCTACCACCAGAGCAATCACTTCAGATCGTGTTGTTTGTGAAAGAGCTTCTGAAAAAGAGGTAGAACTGTTAGTGATGATGTTATTAACGTGGTTTGTATATCTCTGGTACTGTACATTAAATCATACCACTGGTCGGTGTAGCTCCATTTCCAAACAGTATCTGTCCACATGTGGCCACAGCACAGTAGTAAGTCCCAGCATCAGAGGAGCTGAAGGTCTTAGAGAAGCGATAAACACAGCTCTTCTGACTGTCAGATCTCTTCTCACATTCATCATGTCTGTTTCCATCAGCATAGATGATGTCTGGATGAGATTTATCTGATCCAGGTCTGAACCAGAACACATTCACATCTCCTGAACATGTTTTGTTGTCAGAGTGAGAGAAGACTGAACACTGGAGAGTCTCTGATTCTCCTGGATGGACTGAATCTGATACTGTCAGCTGCTGAACAACAGTGTAGTCTGATGTCTTCTGACTGTCTCCTGTGTAATGCAACAAAACAGGATGAGACTTTAAAGTACATTTTGAAAGTCTGAGAAAAACCTTAAATGTGACTTTAGTAGTTTTATGCCATACTTATTTTAACAGGGATTATTATCTACTTCACTTGAATCAGTGGTTGAATAACATTTGAATATAAATAGCAAAAATGCATATTGAATGTAAATTTAAATTGAAAATGTTTTAGTGATTTTTTAAAAACATGTTGCAAAGATTATTCTATAAACATGTATACAAAATAGCTTCTGTAGTGAAAGCATTTGCAAAACTTTACAACAGTACCTCATAATATTACCTGCTACCATCAAATATGTCCCGTTCCATTTAGAACTGCCATACCACTCGATGACTGCACAGTGATAGATTCCCTCGTCCTCTTGGATTGTCCTCAAAATAGTCAGGTTGCTGAAATTGTCATCATAATTAAGTTTCCATCTTGAGTTAGAAAACTCTGGTGCAAACTGAGGTGTTACAGTTCTCTGCAGAAGCACAATTAGTTTCAGATTATCTCCGACACTCTGCTTGTACCAGTGGATTTTTCTAGTGGTGATCATATTAGGCAGCACGCATGTGAAGGTTGTAGATTCACCAATTTGAACTGGCGTCACTGGAATGAGTGTATCTGAATTGTAAGAAGACATCAAATATATAAAACAGTAAGTCACAATGATCTAGGAAATCTACTGTAAAACATCATCCGTAAAGATTTTAAAAAGCACTCACATCCTTGATGAAGAACAAGTAATGTAATCCACAACACGATCATCTTGACATTGTCTCCTGTCAGGGACCTTGTTGCTGCTTAAATGAGTGTAGGAGGGGATATAAGCTGGCCAAGAGCCTGTATGTCACACTGCCAAAGGCATCTGATTGGTTGTCACAGAACGAAGATGCAGAAGTTCACTTCCTGTCATATTGGTTCTTTGAGAAGTGTATGACATTATTCTCATCCATTTACTCACTTATTTTAAATGTATTGTTAGAGCTTTTTGTCTAAATGAATGTTACAATCTCATCTTACAGTTTTTTTTGTTCAGTGATGTCCATCCTCTGCCTTCACTTTCTGCTGCGCAGCTAAACACACAATCGGGAACTTCAAAGAGCAAACACTTCCTGTGATGCCTATACTTTCTGTGAAAGTGTCAAACTGGACAGCAGCTGGAATCTGTACAAGTTAGGTACCAAAATGTGAACGATAAAACAGTGGAGACACTGAACTTATATATTAGTATTAGACCAACTACATCTATCTACACTATTATCACACATTAAGACAAACAACAACACAAAAGAAACAATGCTCTAAATGTGAGTAGGGGAAAAAGAAAGGAAGTGAACACAATATTATTCAATAACAATAATATTAATCATAACAAGGTTATTGACAGCACTATTTTTCAGCAGTTCCTTTAAATGAGAGCAAATTAAAAATGAATAGGAGAGCAAATGTCTTTCTTTGTCTTAATGTGAGTCTGGTGTTCCTTGTGGGAGTGAAATCATTTTGATGTTCTTATCAAGAATTTCACCCCCACTTCCTGCAGGGTCAGAAGTCGGTGTTTCTGGCAGCCATTTGGTCTTACCAAGGCCTAAATGTGACTGGGGGTGTGAGGGAGTCACTCGGCAATATGCATCTTGGATGTCTGGAAGTGCGTGTTGTGGGATCCTCGGTCTGCCTTCTCGTGGTTTCCTCCTAAGAGCACAAAGTTCACACCATCCTGAAAGCTCTGGAGGACGTCTTCCTTTAAGGTTGCATATGTGGTGTGGTGGCTGTACTGTTGGCATCAGTACAGCATGCAAATCCAGCAGCACAGTTTGATAACACAAGAACACAGAATCTGGTGGCAGCTGGTTAAAATATTAATTTACCTGACGAATCATGCTTGCATTTACAGCATTCAGATAACACTGTCTTCTATCTATCACAGTTGTCTCATTTGATCACAACATATCAGACAACATAAAAGAATCAGCTCCCTTTCAAAATATAACACACTTCAGGCTGCTTTATGTGGAGTTTGTGGTTGTTCTGCTTCTGTGAGCAGACATGTGGGGGCACATAGATAGCTAATTTATTAGTTGCAGCGAGTTTAAAGCAAAGGTGATCGAGACTAGAGACTCAAAGTAACAATCAAAGCTGACTGAAAAATTACATTTCTGGGACTTAAGAAACATTGAGCCTCGCCTGGATCTGTCCTCACTTATACTGCACTGAGAAAGTCATCAGATACAGATAATTACTGCAGTTTATTATTTTAATTTGGTTAGAGCTGTGTATCTCTATACACCCACTAGAGAAATAATCCAAACGACTCTGGATCTTTAATAACCTCTGTCCACTACACCATGGTCATGCCACAAACACACAAACTACAAACAACTGTATTTTTGTTCACAAATCAGTTTAAATGTATGCCCTTATTCTCCACCAATTATCCATGTAGAGAAAATGTCTGTTCAAATGGGTTTTAATGCTTATGTAGACAATCTAACTGACATTAGAACAGCGAAGTACTCAGATGCAATTGCTGTCACAATGCTGCATATGAAGCACCTCTTGTTGCACAGTAAAGAAGAGCTTCAGGAATGATCTGGGAAACTATCTAAGCTGAAAGTCATAGCTCAGTGGCTAACACCCCTGACCCTGACATGGGAAATTGGTGGTTCAATTGGTGGAAAAATTTAGAAGGAAGTTAGGTAGGACTCTTTGGAAGGAGTGTAGGAAGAAGGACGTTGGGAAGGAGGACTCCAAGGACCAAGCACTTTTGGTCCAAGGACCTGAAAGATCACAGTGGACCCTGTATCCAGTCTGTGATTGTAAATGGATGTTAAACCTGCTCTTTCTCTGCCTTAAAGCTGGTTGATTCTACAGAACAATGAGGACAATTGATTCTCTAGTCAAAGTTTAAATCTCTTGATTTCAGGTTTATCATGTGTACAGCAGTGGCCTCCATCCTTTTGGAGGCATATTTTTTATATTTCGAGGTGAGCTAGAAGAGAGCATTTAATCTTTTATTCCATGTCTTTATCTGTATGTTATCATAGCTCAACAGTTGCTTTTGTTTCCCTTGTTCCAAGTGTGTGAACCTCAATTTTTGCACAGATGAAGAGGCAGCATGAGGAAGTTTGAGGTATCCTCGACCAGAAGGTATTTGACAACATGTCTGTAACAAAGGAAACACGGCTATCAATTAAGATTTTGTGCCTCGGATTCAGCATTATATTAACATTTTCCAGTGAACTGTTGGCATTCCAACTACCAGTGATTACTGACACATTTGCAGAGGTGTGTGTGCAGTACATGTAGGGAACTTACTTGTCAAAACCGGTGAGGTAAAGGACGTCAGATGATGAGCACCTCCACTTACATCCATCCATTTTCTTCCCTTATCCAGCATCCGTTTGTGCAGGCATCACGCTAAGCAGGCTAAGCAGGTCATTCCAGTCTTCCCTTCTTCAGTTCCCCCTAGGGGATCCCAAGGCTTTCACAGGCCAGATGAGATATATAATCCCTCCAGCAAGCTCTGAATTGACCCTGGGGTCTCCTCCCAGTTGGACATGCCGGGGAAGCCTCCAAAAGAAGTCATCCAGGAGGCATCCTAATCAGATGCCTGAACCACCTCAACTCACTCCTTTTGAAGTGAAGAAGCAACAGTTCTACTCCAAGCTCTCTCCAGATGTCCGAGCTTCTCACCCTATGTCTAAAGCTGAGCCCAGTGGTCCTACAGAGTAAACTCAATTTGACCGCGCGTGTCCGCAACCTTATTCTTTCAATCACTACCCAGAGCACATGATCATAGGTGAAGGTGGAAATGCAGACGAGTTAATTAAGATCTTCACCCTGACTTGCAGCCTCTGCATGAACAAATAGGTGGGGATTACATACATATTAAATTATCAGGGTGTCCAATCAATGGAGCACCATGCACTTAAAATGGCTTGATGGTCATTCCATCTGAAATCATCAAATTTTCAGAATGATTTCTGTTCGGACATTTCTGATTTGCCTAAAAAATTCACAGCATAAATTATGGACATTTACAAAGATATTTGTAAAATTTTACTTAGTAAAATTGTTTTAGGACGTTGGGATGACATCAAGACAATATAAAAGTGACCAAATACTTGGATTTGTTGTGATAGTGGGACTTTCTAGTGGGAAATCTTAATGCTTTGACATATATTTTTTGGTGGTATGATGTACTTCTGTTGTAAATTTATTCTCATGAGTACTGTGGAAACTGTTTGATAGGCTCAAAATAGATTCTCCTGCTTTGGATGCATTGTGAAGAAACTTGACCATCAAGACCAAAGTCACAATCTGGACTCTGTATTAAAGTGTGAGTACATACAGTATATGTTTACAGTAACTGCTTCAAAGTTTATTTTAAAGTATCCTAATAAGTATATGAATTCACTAAGTGTAATATGTAACGGTTCATTGTCTTTCTCCAGAGACCCCAAGTGGGAGTCCGTAAGTCTTAAAACTTGTCATACCGGCTCAATCACTTAGAACGCTAAACAAAAATAACTCTTTGTTTGTTTTTTGTGACCAAGTATATAATATTATAAGTCTTTTACATGCTTTGTCTTGTATTACTGTAACATGCAGTGAGATGTTTTTTCTTTTTTTTTTTTAGAAAATTACATAAGTTGACTTGTGCTCACTTCAATTCTATTTTATATTTTGAGTGCAACCCATAATCATAGACTACTTGATCGTCTTGTCCAACATTGCAGATTCAGAATCAATGACATGAAAAATAACAGTGAAACTTTCAAGTTTTAATCTTTAATAGCTCCTGAGATATTGTCGTTCAAACATGGTCTCAAATTTAAATGTGCAAATGAACCTGGTGAAGGTTGGTTTACAGGCATTTAAAAACAGAATTACCTCAAAAATATTTGATATATCAAGGCAAAATTTCACAGTTACCATTTTAACTATTCATATTTTATGACCACAGCAGCTGGTTGAGGAGAATGCCCCCGATGATTTCTGAGTTGAATAACCCTGTCATTCAGTCACTGCTCTGCTTTGTGAAAGACAAGTTTCAGTACAACAAAAATGTGCGTAAAATTATCCAACTCCAGCTTTGATTAGCACATGATTTAAACTGAGCTTTACAGGTTAATTATGAACTAAGTGGAATTCTCAAGGAGGCAGATTAATGAACAAGTAAAATGAAATTACAAAAGTCACTCGTTTGGAAAAAAGCAAAACGATCACAGACAGATTGTGTAATATTAATCCAGTTGCCCGCCCTCATTAGGTAAACAATGCATGGAAGTATAAATGAATGTATTCAGCAAAGAAGAGCTTTTCTGGAAGTGAACATCTCTGGGAACACAGTCAACCAACAGGCTGCTCTGTCACCATCTCTAAGTCCATTTTTGAAGTGAGACTTCAGCACACAGATGGGATTTTGCCTTTCATCAAAAAACACATTGCTTTCAATAAAATTGAGAATTTGCAATCATTTATTTTCGTTGTAAGAGATCAGTACTAAAAGTCTAAAATTTTTAAGAGACAGAGTCACATTTGGCATTTAACTTGAGAATACACACTTTCTTCAGTCTTCAACTCCGTCTTCTTCTTTCCTTGTGTAGCTTTCCTTCCAGAGAAACGCAGCGCAGCATAGTTCAGATCATGTCCACCTTCAGTCTGAGCAGAAAATAAAAGGGTCATTATAAAGTCATATGCGAGTGTTATTGGAAATCACATTGTTGAAATAACCATAAGTAACGTTATTTGGTATCAATACTTACAGTATCAGTCAGTGGCTGGCTCGAATTGTCATGTCTTGCTTGTGATGAGGTGAATTCTATTCCTAATGAGGAATAAAAGCAGAAACATAATGCCCTTAATCTGATTTTCTATTAGCATCGAGCGCTATTTCAATACATTTAATTTCATTTTTGAGTTTTCTTTCCTTATTTATTGTCATTATCATCAATACAATGTGTAAATATTAACATATATTATCTACAAAGATCTATTAAATTAGGCTAGATGTTTGAAACTTTAAATGTAAATTCACAGCTGTAGTAAATTGTGAGAATAAAAAAAAAACAAAACAACACTTACCTGTGAATCGTTCCTGTGCTGCTCTCGGAGTTCGGTAACAAACGAAAACAATATTCACAATCACAGAAATGGCCAAGCAGATTATTGCGACCACCAGAGCGATCATTTCAGATCGTGTTGTTCGTGAAAGAGCTTCTGAAAGAGAAGTAGAATTATTAATGATGTTGTTATTAATATATTTTGTATACCTCAGGAACTAAACAATTGATCATACCACTGGTCGGTTTAGATCCATTTCCAAACAGTATCTGTCCACATGTGGCCACAGCACAGTAGTAAGTCCCAGCATCAGAGGAGCTGAAGGTCTTAGAGAAGCGATAAACACAGCTCTTCTGACTGTCAGATCTCTTCTCACATTCATCATGTCTGTTTCCATCAGCGTAGATGATGTCTGGATGACATTTATCTGATCCAGGTCTGAACCAGAACACATTCACATCTCCTGAACATGTTTTGTCATCAGAGTCAGAGAAGACTGAACACTGGAGAGTCTCTGATTCTCCTGGATGGACTGAATCTGATACTGTGGACTTTTGAACAACAGTGTAGTCTGATGTCTTCTGACTGTCTCCTGTGTAATGCAACAACAGGATGAGGCTTCAAAGCAACTTCAAACAAACTTGAGTAGTTTTACATCAAACTGATATGAACAGGGACCATTAATGATCTACTTCACTTGAATCAGTGGTTGAATAACATTTAAATATAAATAGAAGAAATTCATAATAAATCTAGGTTTAATTCGACTAAAACTGCAAGTGTTTTCAAACATGTTCAGTGACAGTTATTCTTCAACATGTACACAGTAGTGGTTGAAACATTTGTAAAACATGATGAAAGTAGCTCACATTATTACCTTTAACTATCAAATATGTCCCACTCCATTTAGACGCTGTGCCATAGAATGCAAAGATTGCACAGTGATAGATTCCCTCGTCCTCTTGGGTTGTCTTCAAAATAGTCAGGTTGGCAAAGTTGTCATCATTATTAACTTTCCACTTTGAGTTAGAAAAATCTGGTGCAAGCTGAGGTGTTGCAAGTTTCCGCAGAGTTACAATAAGTTTCAGAGTATCTCCGACTCTCTGCTTGTACCAGTGAACTTCTCCATTGCTGATATCAGTATTAAACAGAGCACATGTTAAGGTTACAGGTTCACCAAGTTGAACTGGAAACACCGGAGTGAGTGTATCTGAATCGAAAGAAGACAAATATAGAAGATTAAGTCACAATGATGTTGGAAATCTACTGTAAAAAAAAATCATACATAAAAATTATAAAACAGACTCACGTCCTTGATGAAGAACAAGTAATGTAATCCACAACACGATCATCTTGACATTGTCTCCTGTCAGGGACCTTGTTGCTGTTTTAATGGGTAGGAGGAGATATAACTTGGCCAAGAGCCTCTATGTCACACTGCAAAGGCGTCTGATTGGTTGTCACAGAATGAAGATTCAAAAGTTCACTTCCTCCCACATTGGTCTCGTCCAGGGCTTTGAGGATTGTATTGCCTCATTTTCATCCATTTACTCATTTTAAAGATAACGTTAAAGCATTTTGTTTTCAAGAATGTCACACGTTAATATTAAACATTTTTGTTGGGCTAATGTCCATCCCCTGTCCTAATATTTTGCTCAATAAGCTTGTAACTTTAATATGTTAAAGCTTATTGAACTTTTTTTTTTCATCTTTGTTGGGTAATGCCCGTCTTCTAGCCCTACTTTCAGTTGCACAGCTGAACACACAACCAGGAACTTAAGACAGCAGAGCTTTGTTGCAGTGTGTCCACTGTAAAGGTGTGAAACCACATTCATTCAACCAACATACAGCAAAAAATGTTTGCTTTGCAATGTATAAAGTTTATCTGAATGTCCAAATTTTCAGCTTACTAAAGTTTCATGAACAGTGGGGAAAATAAGTATTCGATACACAGCCAATTTTGCAGGTTTTCCCACTTACACAGAATGGAAAGGTCTGCAATTTTTATCGTAGGTACACCTCAACTGTGAGAGACAGAGTCTAAAAAGAAGATCTAGAAAATTACATTGTATGATTTTTAAACAATTTATTTGCATTTTATTGCATGAAATAAGTATTTGATCACCAACCAAGGTGATCAAACCAGCAAGAATTCTGTCTCTCACAGACCTGGTAGTTTTGCTGTCTAAGGACACCAGGGACAAAATTGTAGACTTTCACAAGGCTGGGATGGGCTACAGGACAATAGGCAAGCAGCTTGGTAAGAAGGAACAACTGTTGGTGCAATTATTTGAAAATGGAAGAAACTTAAGATGACTGTCAGTCTCTTTTGGTCTGAGGCTCCATGCAATATCTCGCCTCGTGGGGTATCAGTGATCATGAGAAAGGTGAGAGTTCAGCCCAGAACTATTTGAGAGGACCTGGTCAATGACCTGAAGAGAGCTGGGACCACAGTCTCAGACATTACCATTAAGTAACACACTATACTGTCATGGATTAAAATCCTGCAACGTGCACGAGGTTCCCCTGCACAAGCCAGCACATGTCCAGGCCCATCTGAAGTTTGCCAGTGAGCATCTGGATGATCCAGAGGAGGCATAGGAGAAAGTAATGTGGTCAGATGAGACTGAAATAGAACTTTTTGGTATAAACTCCACTCGCTGTGTTTGGAGGAAGAAGAAGGATGAGTACAACCCCAAGAACACCATCCCAACCATGAAGCATGGGGGTGGAAACATCATACTTTGGAGGTGCTTTTTTTGCAAAGGAGACAGGACGACTGCACCATATTGAGGGGAGGATGGATGGGGCCATGTATTGCAAGATTTTGGGCAACAACCTGATCCTTCCCTCAGTAAGAGCATTGAAGATGAGTCGTGGCTGGGTCTTCCAGCATGACAATGACCCAAAACACACAGCCAAAGCAACAAGGGAGTGGCTCTGTAAGAAGCATTTCAAGGTCCTGCAGTGGTCTAGCCAGTCTCCAGACCTGAACCCAATCGAAAATCTTTGGAGGGAGCTGAAACTCCGTGTTGCCCAGTGACAGCCCCGAAATCTAAAAGATCTTGAGAAGATCTGTATGGAGGAGTGGGCCAGAATCCCTACTGCAGTGTGCAAACCTGGTCAAGAACTACAGGAAATGTCTGACCTCTGTAATTGTAAATAAAGGTTTCTGTGCCAAATATTCATTCTGTTTTTTGTGAAGATGGAAATTAGTCCTGCAAGAACGTGCATAACATGTCCTAAAGTCAAACTGCTAGTTTGTATTAGTGCAAGCTTGGAATGCCAGTTTACAGGTTAATTATCAGCCAAGTGGAATTATCAGAGAGGCAGACCATTAAAACATCAAAATAAATAAACAAAAAGCCCTGCAAAAATCTCCCTTGAAAAAATTAAATCCTTTAATATCTTTGTCCAGTGATCCAACCCTATTGGATAACCAATGTTAGGAAGCTGATTTTAGTGATTCTGTAGACTTCAGATTGTGGACACAGTTCTGAGTACAATAGCAGCTAGATAGATAGATAGATAGATAGATAGATAGATAGATAGATAGATAGATAGATAGATAGATAGATAGATAGATAGATAGATAGATAGATAGATAGATGGATGGATGGATGGATGGATGGATGGATGGATGGATGGATGGATGGATGGATGGATGGATGGATAGATAGATAGATGGATAGATAGATAGATAGATAGATAGATAGATAGATAGACAGATAGATAGATAGATAGATAGATAGATAGATAGATAGATAGATAGATAGATAGATAGATAGATGGATAAATAGATAGATAGATACTTTATTCATCCCAAAGGGAAATTCAATTATTCAGCTGCACACTGACATCCACACCACAGTCACAACTAAGAAGTAAAATAAAATTTAAAAAAAGTAAAGTGCAGTACTAAAATAGTAAAATAGTAAAAGTGCAGTGACACTGCGCAGTATAAAAACAACAATCAGTGCACGTAATAAAATTACTAAAAGTCTACCCCACTATTTATGTCCCCTCCCTTGTGATGCATTAAAAAGTCTGATAGCTCTGGGCAAGAAGGACCTCCGGAGTCTTTCAGTGGAGCAGTTCATTGACAGCAGCCTCTCACTGAAGCAGCTCCTCTGCCCCATCACCAGCTCGTGTAGAGGATGGCTGCTATTGTCTATGATGGAGAGCAGTTTGTGCAGTGCTCTCCTATCAGCTACGGACACCACAGATTCCAGCTCTGCCCCAATGACAGAGGAGGCCTTCTTTATCAGATTGTCAAGTCTCTGTGTGTCCCTTTGTTTGATGCTGCCCCCCCAGCACACCACCCCATAAAAGAGTGCACTAGCCACCACTGACTGGTAAAAGATCTGCAGCATCTTTTTGCAGACATTAAATGATGACAGTCTCCTCAGGAAGTACATCCTGCTCTGCACTTTCTTGTATAAAAAGTCACAGTTAAAAGACCAGTCCAGTTTGTTATCCACCTGCAGGCCAAGATACTTATAGGAGGTAACCATCTCAATCTCCTCACCACTGATGTTCACAGGCAGAGGAGATGGGCGGCGCCTCCCAAAGTCCAGTACCATCTCCTTTGTTTTGGAGGTGTTGAGCTGCAGGTGGTTCAGGTGACTCCAGGTGGCAAAGTCCTTCACAAGGGACCTGTACTCCCCCTCATCCCCACCCCTAATACACCCAACTATGGCAGTGTCGTCAGAGAACTTCTACAAATAACACAGCTGACTTACATTTTCCAGTAGGACTCTTGCTTTCTGTCTTTTCCTGAAATCAGCTGTTTTTTCCAGTACAAATATCATATATAATATTTATATAATATATAATAATATAATATATATAATATTATATAAGGGAAGAAAGTATTTATTTACAATTGGTGCAAATAAAAGTGAAATAAAAGTGCAGGGATCAAAGAACTAATAACCAATCAACCCAGGGGGAGTACACTTTGAACAAGCAAACTAAACTACAGACCAAGTGAACTAGGGAAACAGAAACATGGAAAACCAAGAACACAAAGTGCCAAACACTAAATACATAGAACTACAAACAGAGCACAGAGTATGAGGAATGTCTTATGTGAAGTAAGGAAAAGACACAGGATATTAAATTCCGACAGAGCTAGGAGACAGAGCAAACTGAAAATTGCAAGGATTACAAGGAATACACTAAGGAGAATACACAGACTCAGTCGAGTGGAATTTTCAGGGGCTGGATGGTGTGAAACATAATCTACAAGAGCTTGTATAACCAGCAGTCTAACAACAGGAGTCCATGAAATTATAAGTGACACAGCAATTTATTGAACAATTTCTCCTCACAGTCACTACAGTCAAACTGAATGCTGCTGCTTGTAATATTTTGCTGAGCAGTTAAAAAAATTTGAATGAAATGAACTGTGATCTTTTTCTACAGGTGTAGAGGAGCTTTTCTGACATGTGGACCTGATTGACAGGTTGGCATCATCGGAAATACCAAGCAGCTACTGTAAGTAAACATCTCAGGGAACACAGTCAATCAACAGGCTGCTTTGTCTCCATCTCTAAGCCCATTTTTTAGGTGAGACTTCAGCACAAAAATAGGATTGAGGAGATTTAGTCTTTTATCAAAAAACAGATTGAAGTTTTTAACAGACACATTCACATTCGGCATTTAACTTGAGAATACACACTTTCTTCAGTCTTCAACTCTGTCTTCTTCTTCTTTCCTTGTGTAGCTTTCCTTCCAGAGAACTGCAGTGCAGCATAGTTCAGATCATGTCCACCTTCAGTCTGTGCAGAAAATAAAAAGATCATTATAAAGTCGTGCTGTTGTATCAAGTTGTTTGGAATCATATTAATAAATAATCATAAATAATGTGATTTGCTATGACTACTTACAGTATCACACACTGGTTGGCTCAAGTTTTCATGTCTTGCTTGCATTGAGGTGAATTCTGTTCCTAATGATGAATAAAAACAAAAAATATTATGTCCTTAATCTGACTTTCTATTAGGATCCACTGCTGAAGGAACACGTTTACTTCGTCAGTGTCATCAATACAGCGTATAAATAAGAATTAATAATATTTATCTATAAAGATGTAGGCCAGATGTTTGAAACATTTTGAGTAAAATCACAGCAATGTAGAATGTGACTCAATAAACAACTCTTACCTGTGAATCGTTCCTGTGCTGCTCTTGGATTTCGGTAACAGATTAAAACGATATTCACAATCACAGAAATGGCCAAGCAGATTATTGATACCACCAGTACAATCATTTCAGATTGTACTGTTTGTGCTGGAAAATAAAGAAATAAATATTTAATTGCTCCTGAACAACATGAGGCTTCTTACTAATGATGCTACTAACATGTTTTGTATATCTCTGGTACTGAACATTAAATCATACCATTGGTCGGTGTAGATCCATTTCCAAACAGTATCTTTCCACATGTGGCCACAGCACAGTAGTAAGTCCCAGCATCAGAGGAGTTGAAGGTCTTAGAGAAGTGATAAACGCAGCTCTTCTGACTGTCAGATCTCTTCTCACATTCATCATGTCTGTTTCCATCAGCGTAGATGATGTCTGGATGAGATTTATCTGATCCAGGTCTGAACCAGAACACATTCACATCTCCTGAACATGTTTTGTTGTCAGAGTCAGAGAAGAATGAACACTGGAGAGTCTCTGATTCTCCTGGATGGACTGAATCTGATACTGTGGACTGTTGAACAACAGTGTAGTCTGATGTCTTCTGACTGTCTCCTGTGTAATGCAACAACAGGATGAGGCTTCAAAGCACGTTTTGAAAGTCTGGCAAAAACCTCAAATGTGACTTTAGTAGTTTTCACCATGCTTATTTTAACAGGGATTATTAATGATCTACTTCACTTGAATTGGTGGAAGATACATTTGGATTTAAACAGAAGAAATTCGTAGTAAATTTAATTAGAATGAAATTTTAAAATGTTCAGTGAATTTTCAAAACATGTTCATTTAGACATGTATGCAGTAGTTCTTTAGTGGTTAAATCATTTGCAAAATATGATGAAAGTAACTCACATTATTACCTTTAACGATCAAATATGTCCCACTCCATTTAGAACTGCCAAACCTCTCAGTGCTTCCACAGTGATAGATTCCCTCGTCCTCTTGAATTGTTCTCAAAATGGTCAGGTTGCTAAAATTGTCATCAATATGAACTTTCCATCTTGAGTTAGAAAACTCTGGTTCAAACTGAGGTGTTATAAGTTTTCGCAAAGCCACAATTAGTTCCAGATTATCTCCTACACTCTGCTTGAACCAGTAGACTTCTCCTCGGCTGGTATCAGCATTAGACAGAGCACATGTGAAGGTTGTAGATTCACCAATTTGAACTGGTATCACTGGAATGAGTGTATCTGAATTGAAAGAAAAAAAACATAAGACAGTAAATGAAATAATGTCGGAAATCCACCATATAAAAATGTCATGTTAAAAATTAGGAAGTACTCACGTCCTTGATGAAGAAGAAGTAATGTAATCCACAACGCGATCATCTTGACATTGACTCCTGTCAGGGACCTTGTTGCTGTTTTAATGTGTAGGAGGAGATATAACTTGGCCAAGACTCTCTATGTCACACTGCCAAAGGCATCTGATTGGTTGTCACAGAATAAAGAATCAAAAGTTCACTTCCTACCACACTGTTCTTGTCCAGGGCTTTGAGGATTGTATCACCTCATTCTGATCCATCTACTCACACATTTTAATGATAGTGTTAAAGCAATTTGTTTTCAATCATGCTACAAGTTCATATTAGATATTTTCATTTTTTTAAGGTCATGTCCATCTCTGATCTCATATTCCGCTGCACAGCTAAACACGCAAACAGCAACTTTAGAAGGCAAAGATATCTTAGGATTTGCCTGCTGTGAAAGTGTGAAACCACAAGCACTAGTTCAACCAAGCATATTGTCAAAGTGAATTTGTGAAGCTCTGTGGCAGCCAAACAGTTTCAGGTTTCCAGAGTACGCCACAGAAAATTAAGACCATGGTTCAAATCAAGCTACAGGTGTCTGTGTTGTATGTTACACCTTTTAGCTGTTGACTTTCTAACAGAATAACAAACAGTATGTTCATTTTACCTTAAAAATGTATTAGTCCCTTAATAAACTCCTGAAATCGGATTCATAAATAAATTAATTGTTGGTAATAAGTAACACATCAATATTGAAGGGAAACTCTAGACAGTTTTTCCATCTTCCACAAAATCCAATACTAACATATATAAAAAGTGCATTTTTTGCTCAAACTTAGCACCACACAAAGTTTATTTGAATGTCAAAATGTTCAGCTTATTGACGACATAATTGATGTTATTTTTCATATTTATATCTTTAATATTTAGCGAAATCTTTGACATGTTTTACACATTTTTTTCTAATGAATTAATGCAATGTTCAGAGCCCAGGGTGCCTGTCATAAAACACAATGGAGCTGAGCTGTTAACTCTAATCAAAAATTCTCTTCAACCTTTTATCACTGGCTTTGAGTCTGAAGGTGGAGCCACTTGCAAGGCTGGTGGCGAAGCTGGAGATCCTCTGGAGGCCAACAGCCAAGGCTGACAACCTCCAGAGGCCGATGGCAAAGGTGGACTACCTCTGGAGGCTGGGCAGGATGCCAGCAGCTCAGGCAGAGGTGTAGCTCCTCTAGAGACCGGCAGCAGTGGCGGGAAAGGGCCAGATACAGATGAGACCCAGCTAGGAGCACAGACTCTAGAGCTGGGGCGACATATGTAGCTCTTGGAATTGAAAAGGTCTGCAGACTCTCACTACAGACCAGGGGAAATGACAGTTGACTCTTTAGCAGTCTCTAGACCAGAGGAAGCATCAGCTGATTTTAACAAGGCACTGGACTTCATGTCAACGACCCTCTCAGATGCAGGAGCAGACGGGGAAATCTCTCTCAGAGGCGAGGACAGACAGGTGGCACTCCTCACCCGAGTGTCCGATGACATATGGCCTCAGGTCTGATGATATGACTACAAAGTTGATCATTGACCTTTGGCCTAAAGTGCTCCGGTACCAGGTACACTTATTAGTCACCTTATGCTCAAACATGGAGCGTTGAAATCACCCAGGAAAACTACGGAGTCCCCAGGCAACACCCTTTCCAGGACATCGCCCAGAGAATCCAAGAAGGCAGAATACTCTGAACTCCTGTTTGTAAGTAAGCACAAAGAATAGTCAGAGTTTTCCCCCTGGGACACGCATTCGCAGAGAGGCAACCCTCTCCTTCTTCAGTGTGAACTCAAACAAAGCAGCGCTCAGTCGGGGGCTCGTGAGTATCCATACACCCACCCAGTGCCTCTCAACGTGGGCAACTCCAGAAAAGGAGAGAGTCCAGCCCCTCTCCAGGAGTTTGGTTCTGGTACCCCTGATGTGCGTGGAGGTGAGCCCAACTATATCTAGCCACCTATATATATATATTAATGGTGGTGAATGCGGGCATACATTTAAATTGATTTGTTAACAAAAATACAGTTGTGTGTAGTTGAGCTTGTTTGTTGCATGGACATAGATAGTTGACAGTTTTATTTCTCGTTTTGATCTTTCCTCCTGTGATTGTGTAATAGAGGTACACAACCTTAACCAAATCATAATGATCAACTGCAGCAATCAGATCCAGGTAATGCTCTCTGTTTCTTCCATCCCAGAGATCTCATTATTCAGTCAGTTTTTTTGTTACTACGAGTCTCTGGTCTCAATCAACTGTACTTTAAACTCCCAGAAGCTCCCAAATGTCCAACACTGATGTGAAATTTAGAGTTTTTGAGATAACTGTCTTGTGTGTTTCGATCTGAAGAAGAGACACCATGTGAACCTGATGAGAATCACAAAGCCTCGAGTTTCTTGTGAGGCAGCGTGATAATACACCTCACCTGACACGATTTAGCAGTCCAATGGGGGTTTCTGGCATAACTACTCTACATCTAATGAGACTGACAATAGATAGACAACCTAAAGCCACAGACTGAAACATTTTGGTTTGTGGTCTTCATAAGGGTCAACGTACTGTCAACTGCGAGTCAATACATGGTGTTGTTCTAAATATGGAGGACCTAAGTAGCATAAAACTGCAATTTCCCCTAGTTCAATATCAGTCAAAAATATGTGTGTTACATGCCAGTCATTACAATTACATAAATGGGCACAGAAAAAGTAACTTTAAAACGTGATTCAACACAAAATAAGATGATTTTTTCCAGGATTTTTGCCTTTTATTTTGGTTCTAATTTTATGTCGACAGCGTTCTGGGGAGCACAACCTCCTGTCATAAGTCACGTGAAACGACACACGTATCCACGGGAGGAGGAACTCTATGCCTGTCAGAGAGGCTGTCATCTCTTTTCCTTTTGTCAGTTTGTTCATGACAGTGAAGATCTGATAAGTGTGCAGGCTCGACCAGGTGAGCTTCTAAAGCACCCCAACAAACACTTTTGTACCTTTGTGTCCATCTTTGCACCTCAAACACCAACACCAGAGACTCTGGCATAAAAACAATGCCAAAGCAGAGTGGAGGTTTCTAGAACAGATTCACCAACTTACAAAAAGCAGAGAATCAGAATCAGAATCCAAATTCTTTTATTGTCATTGTCCCATAAGAAGAACAACGGAATTTAAAAGTAGAAGCTCTTGTACAAAACAGTGTAAACAGACATAAATATTCAAAATATTCAAAATATTAAGGGACTGTACAGTTACAAGGTATTTACAAGACAAAAAATGAAAAATTGAAAAAATAGAACTCTGGATTCTAACTATACATATATATATATACACATACATACGTACAAGACGTTAAGACTGCAGAAACATTTGTGAGACTGGAACATTTTGGTTTGTGGTCTTTATTAAAGTCAACATATTGTTGACCACAAGGCAAAACATGCTGATCTGATAGTGAATTTTTCAACATAAAGCTCCTCACCAGCATAAAACCACAGCCTCCCTGGTTCAACTTCAGCTGTGGACCTGCCTCACATGTGACACCTCCCTCTCTAACCCAGTGTTGTCTGTTCACTGTTCAATAAAGGCAAAAATACTAAAAAATAATCCACAAAAGCTGTTAATACTACAAATGCAGCTGCAACCATAAAGACAGTCAAAACAATTAGCAACCTAAATCAGTGATTCCTAACATCCAGGGAGTTTACACAAAATACACTTGCAGTTACAGATACAGGGGAATGGACACAGGAAAAGTAATGACTATAAAATGTAGTTTGACACAAAACACTGACATGAAAGTTGCTTTTAATTTGTGTCCCTCTTTGTACTTCATGGCTTCTCTTTGTGTGCACAGCACTGTTCACACCTGAAACACAGAGACACAGACAAACACAAATTCAGTCAGCACTGACAAACAAATGATGAATGGAAACTTTAGCACTGCTGTGGTTGGTCCTCTAAAGGTGTGAATACAAAGGGGCTGTTCTTCGTGTTTCACTCGGCTTTCATGTCAGGAAGTTGGTCTTGTACTGTTGTATCTCTATTTTAAGTATAAAAATGGAATAGCACTAAATTGTTGTTATGTATAGCATTAACAGTAGAACTTACAGAAGAAATTAGAGGTTACAAGAGGGATGGACACACACACTCCTGCCTGCTCAGTCATACTGGCATGACCATTTTCATTACACGTCTCTGAGGTTTGGTGTTTTTCATTGGTAATGGCTGATACACTAAGGGAGGTGCTAATTATTCACTTGTCCCTTTCTGGTCTTTTCGGCAAGAGCAGGACTTTGTTATCGACTATTGATTTGACTTGCTAAAGTCTGTTCCAGTTTGCATCACTTGGCACAGTGACGGCAGTTTGTCCAGATTAATAGTAAATTAATCAATAAGTCCATCCATCCATCCATCCATCCATCCATCCATCCATCCATTATCTATACACCGCTTAATCCTTTGTAGGGTTGCGACAGGTTGCCAGCCTATCACAGGGCTACACATAGAGACAGACAGCCAAGCTAATCAGTAAGTATGCATTATAATTAAAAATAAACTATATATATTGGAAACTATAAGTTTGAAGATGCATATGGTTGCAGTAGCCTGTGCTTTAAAAGTACAAGAAAGATATTTTTTATTTTTTAAAAAAAGTGAAACAAAATTCCAAATTGTTAAAGTAAAACTAGGCTGCTGAAACTTTTTGCAGTTCTTCTTCATATCTGGTAAAAGGCCATAGTCAGGTCTGTTCTGAGTAAACAGCTTCAGTGGTTGGTCAAAGGAAATGGCTCACCACAGCTTTTCTCTGTCAGTGTAGCTGCTGCATGTAGCTTTGCTTGCTGTTCTCATGACAGACATGCAGAAGGCCTTAAGAAAGTACTGTGAGACCAGGAAGATGAAGGGTCTTTTCATTTAAATAAACACCTTCACTAAAATGAGAAGAAACCCTCGAGTAAAAATTATGATTTTTACTTTGTAGACATGTCCAGATGGTAGTTTTCTGCTAGAAGACATATTATGAAGGAAATAAGTTTAAAAAGTCCTGACTGAGCATTTCTATCTTAAAGCTGCACGAGACCAATGACTGTCTCAAAAAGCATGAATTCAGACAGGCAGCTTTTCATACACAGAGGTATGTTTTTGGGGGTTTAATTAATGACCAAACAGATTGATGAGGTTTTTGTCTACAGTTGTGTTATTTGTGCATTAAGATCTAATGAGAAACATGAGAAATTAATACAATTCATCACTTGTTTTCTTAGTAACTGTATGCACTGATAAAAATAAAAAGCTGTATTTGAATGACAAATTACACACCTTATATATATATATATAAGATGTATATATATATATAGGTGTGTATATATATATGCACACCTTGTATATATATATATATATATACACAGCTTTCTTCTTCCTCCTTACAGATCCATAGGTCTCAAGTATTAATTTGGAAATCCAAGTTCTCCCATATGTCATTACTGAAATAACATTTTCTCGTTGTTATGAAGATATTCCCTCTGCTTGGCATCATTGGTTACACAAATCAATCATGCTGACAAACACTGTAAGCTGTCACTCACACATGTAGAAGAAACAAGAATAAACTCTTTATGCATTTTATTCCAGCAGTATGGTCTTTGGCTCCAAATGAGATTCATGGATGATGATACAAGAAACAAAAATGCACCATGGGAAATGTATTTGTCCTGATAGACATACACAACATAAAAACCACCAGTAGAAATACCCTGAAGATTTCTTTGTTGGCATTTTGACTCAAGTGGAAAATTGTTGTAGAGATCGACAAGAAATGTGTGTAAAGAGGACTGAGAAATAATAGCGAGAACTCTGATGCTGACAGCATTTGTGCCCATGTCCTTTGTGCCTAACAGACCTGACGCCCAAATAATAACCCAATTTCTGTAATGTCCACTTAAACCAAATGCAAAATTAAAAACAGCACAGTTTATATGTAGAAAGGCCAGTCTAGGGAGGCCACTCTAAAACCTTAATTCTAGCCTGATTTAGCCATTTCTTTACCACTTTGGGGACTTGGAACACCTGACTGCATCCAAGACCCAATCTTCTATCTGATTTTGGGGTTTCCTAAAGAATTTGGAGGTAATCCTTCCCCATCATTTCAGTTTCACTGGCAGCAAAACAGCCCTAGAGCATAATACCACCACCACCATGCTTGGTGGTAGGTTTGGTCTTGGGTATTAAGGGCCACACCTTCTCTCTTCTAAGACACACTAAAAACTACTGTAAGTAAACATCTCAGGGAACACAGTCAACCAACATCTCGAAGCATCTCTAAGTCCATTTCTCAAGTGAGACTTCAGCACATAAATGGGATCGAGGACATTTTGTCTTTTATCAAAAAACAGATTGCTTTTAGTAAAATTGAGATTTGGCATTTATTTATTTTCACTGTAGGAGATCAGTAAATAGCAAATCTGAAGTTTTTAGTACACAGATTCACATTTGGCATTTAACTTGAGAATACACACTTTCTTCATTCATCAGCTCTGACTTCTTCTTTCCTCGTGTAGCTTTCCTTCCAGAGAAATGCACCGCAGCATAGTTCAGATCATGTCCACCTTCAGTCTGAGCAGAAAATAAAGGATTATTATAAATTCATACTGTTATAACAAGTTGTTGGGAATCATATCAACAAAATCATCATTAATGCTGCGATTTGGTATCATTACTTACAGTATCAGACACTGGTTGGCTCAAGTTTTCATGTCTTGCTTGTGATGAGGTGAATTCTATTCCTAATGATGAATAAAAACAAGAATATCATGTCCTTAACCTGATGTTCTGTTAGGAAATTTAATTCGTCACTGTCATCAATGCAGTGTGTCAACCATCCATTCGTCCATCCATTATCTAAACACTGAGTAATACTGTGGGGTCATGGGGGCACTGGAGCCTATCCTAGCTGACTCAGGGTGAAGGCAGGGGACACCCTGGTCAGGTCGCCAGTCTGTCGCAGAGCTACACATAGAGACAGACAACCAAGCACACTCACGTTCACACCTACAGACAATTTAGAATCACCAGTTAATCTCAACATGCTTTGGACTGTGAAAACCCACGCTGCACAGGGAGAACATAGTCATATTGAGGACGACTTAATGACATGCAAACTCCACACAGAAAGATCCCAGGCACAGACCGAGATGTGAACCAGGGATCTTCTAGCTGTGAGGCAACAGTGCTAACAACCGAGCCACCGTGCAGCCCCAGTGTGTCATAATGAATTAAAAACATTCATCTACAAAAATTTATTTAATTAGACCAGATGTTTAAAATTCTGAAAGTAAAATCACAGCAATATTAAAATTTGAGACTCAATAAACAACACTTACCTGTGAGTCGTTCCTGTGCTGCTCTTGGAGTTTGGTGACAGACTAAAACGATATTTACAATCACAGAAATGGCCAAGCAGATAACTGCTACCGCCAGAACAATCATTTCAGATTGTGTTGTTTGTGAAAGAGCTTCTGAAAGAGAAGTAGAATTATTACTGATGATGTGATTAACACGTGGTTGGTTTGTATATCTCTGGTGCTGAACATTACATCATACCACTGGTCGGTGTAGATCCATTTCCGAACAGTATCTGTCCACATGTGGCCACAGCACAGTAGTAAGTCCCAGCATCAGAGGAGTTGAAGGTCTTAGAGAAGTGATAAACACAGCTCTTCTGACTGTCAGATCTCGTCTCACATTCATCATGTCTGTTTCCATCAGCGTAGATGATGTGTGGATGAGATTTATTGGATCCACTTCTGAACCAGAACACATTCAGATCTCCTGAACATGTTTTGTTGTCAGAGTCAGAGAAGACTGAACACTGGAGAGTCTCTGATTCTCCTGGATGGACTGAATCTGATACTGTGGACTGTTGAACAACAGTGTAGTCTGATGTCTTCTGACTGTCTCCTGTGTAATGCAAAAACTGTTAAGAGGATGACACTTTAAAGCACATTTTGAAAGTCTGAGAAAAACCTTAAATGGGACTTCAGTAACTTCATACTTAGATGAATAGAAATATTTATGAGTATTCTTCACTTGAATCAGTTGTGGAAATAACATTTAGATATAAATAGATGGAATTAATTAATTATATAGAAATATGTGTAAGTTAGTTACATTGAAAGATGAAGTCTGTAAATATTTAAAACATACAGCATGAGAGCAATTCTTCAACAAAATTCAATACAGCAGTGTTTTAGTGGCTATAGCATATGCAAAACTTATTGAATGCAGGTCACGTTATTACCTTTTATGATCAAATATGTCCCACTCCATTTAGATGCCATGCCACACCACTCTATGATTGCACAGTGATAGATTCCCTCATCTTCTGGGACTATTCTCAAAATAGTCAGGTTGCTAAAGTTGTCATCCCTTTTAACTTTCCATCTTGAGTTAGAAAACTCTGGTGCATACTTAGCTTTCTCAGATTTCAACAGTGTCACAATTAGTTTCAGATTATCTCCGACACTCTGCTTGTACCAGTGGACTTCTCCATTGCTGATATCAGTATTAGGCAGAGCACATGTGAAGGTTGCAGATTCACCAAGTTGAACTGGGATCACTGGAGTGAGTGTATCTGAATTGAAAGAAAACAAAATGTACAATGTAAGACAGCAAGTAACAATGATGTAGGAAATCCTCCTTAGAAAAGCATCATGTAAAAATGACAAACTCACGTCCTTGATGAAGAACAAGCAACGTAATCCACAACATGATCATCTTGACATTGTCTCCTGTCAGGGACCTTGTTGCTGTTTTAATGGGTAGGAGGGGATGTAACTTGGCCAAGACTCTCTATGTCACACTGCCAAAGGCATCTGATTGGTTGTCACAGAATGAAGATTCAAAAGTGCACTTCCTGCTACATTGGTATCGTGAATCTATCACCTCATTCTCATCCATTAACTCACTCATTTTAATGCCAATGTTAACACATTTTGTTTTAATAAATGTTACAATCTCATCTTACCGTTTTTCATCTTTGTTAGACAATGTCCATCTTTTTTCATCCCTACTAGCTGCACAGCTAAACACATAAATAGCAACATTAGACAGCAGCGATTTCCTGTGATGTGGCCACTGTTATAGGATGAAACCATAAGCATTAATGCAACTATACATGCATACAATTGTGACCAAAAGTTTCCATACACTTGTAAAAACTGTGTATAGCATAGCAGTGTGGAGTTTTCAATGATTCCTATCCTAATTTGGAATCATTGAAACCCACATGTCTTTGTCACAAGAAACATCGGTCGGTCTTCTGGAAATATGACAAAATCTGCTGTGTCAAAAATATATTTACAGCAATGCCTGGTTTTCCAGCTGCACTGCTGAACACAGAAGGGACTTGGCCCGTGTCGTAAAGACTGCACAGTGGATTGTGGGTGCACAGCTTCCCAGCTTGGACTCTGTCTATGCTAGCCGGTTGAAGAAAAAGGCCAGCAGCATCGCCAGAGACCCCACCCATCCAGGACACAGACTGTTTGTCACCCTTCCATCAGGGAAAAGATTCAGGACATTAAAATCAAGAACTAGCAGACTGCGAAACAGCTTCTTCCCCAGAGCTGTTGCCGCCATCACACCCCCCACCTATTGCCCCACCATCCAGACATCCCCAGCTTGATAGGACATTCAGCTGAACATGCACACCACCCCCTCCACTTCCAGACTCATCTGTGCAATAAGAACTGTACCAAACCCCTGCACTCCCACTATTTGCACTATTTTATATGATCAGTCCTGCACTACTTGTGCACTTTGTCATATGTATATAATACTTTGTTTGAATTATTATTTTTAAGAGTATTTTTAATTATCTTTTATTTATCTATTTATTTATTTTTTTTTAATTATTCTTTGCATAGCTGCTAATTGTCGTGTTCTTCCATACAAATTTCGTTGTACTTCTGCACAATGACAATAAAGTCTCTTTATCTTATCTTGTCTTTATCTTTATGCCAATATTTGCTTAAATGTTCCTCGGCCAATTTCACCTCTATTAGCCACTTTTGGTAGCAACCCACAAACTTCTGGAAACTTCTGGTTGTATTTTTGAACACTCTTTTTGACAGATTTATTTCAGTGGAACGAAGGTTTGGCTTTCTGACTTAATTCTTCAGGACAGTCCACAGGTTCTTGATGAAGGTTTAAGACAGGGCTTTGGGGAAACCAGTAAAACCTGAAACCTTAATTCTATCCTGACTAAATCATTTCTTTGCCATGTGTAACCCTGTTAAGGGTCATTTTACTGTTGGAACACCTGACAACATCCCAAACCCCGAAGAATCACCACCTTATCGCAGTGGAGGGGTTTGAGTGTCCCTGTCATCCTGAGAGCTACACTATATTATCACAAGTATTGGGACATCCCTCCAAATAATTTAATTCAGGTGTTCCAGTCACATCCATGGCCACAGGTGTATAAAGTCAAGCGCCTAGGCATGCAGACTGCTTCTACAAACATTCATGGAAGAATGGGTCGCTCTCAGGAGCTCAGTGAATTCAGGCGTGGTACCATGATAAGTTGCCACCTGAGCAATAAGTCCATTCATGAAATTTCCTCCATACTAAATATTCCACAGTCAACTGTTAGTGGTATTAAAACAAAGTGGAGGCAAATGGGAGCAACAGCAACTCAAACATGAAGTGGTAGACCACGTAAAATCACAGAGCAGGGTCTGGATAGCTACAGACCTCCAACCTTGGTGTGGCCTTCAGATTAACTAAAGAACAGTGGCAGAGAGCTTAATGGAATGGGTTTCCATGGCTGAGCTGCTACATCCAAGCCTTAAATCACCAAGTACAATGCAAAGCGTTGGATGCAGTTGTTTAAGCACGTCGCCACTGGATTCTAGAGCAGTGGACATGTGTTCTTTTGAGTGACCAATCACGCTTCTCTGTATGGCAATCTGATGGACCAGTCTGGGTTTAGCGGTTGCTAGGAGAACAGTACTTGCCTTACTGCATCGCTCCAACTGTAAAGTTCAGTGGAGGGGAGATTATGGTGTGGAGTTGTTTTCAGGGGTTGGGCTTGGACCCTCAGTTCCAGTGAAAGGAACTCTTAATGCTTCAGCAGACCAAGACAGTTTGGACAATTTCATGCTCCCAACATTGTGAGAGCAGTTTGGGGATGACCCCTTCTTGTCCAACATGACTGCCACCAGTGCACAAAGCAAGGTCAATAAAGACATGGATGAGCCTGTTTGGTGTGGAGGAACTTGACTGGCCTGCTCAGAGTCCTGACCTCAACCTGATAGAACACCTTCGGGATGAATTAGAGCAGAGACTGAGAGCCAGGCCTTCTCTTCCAACATCAGTGCCTGAACTCACAAATGCACCTCTGGAGGAATGGTCAAAAACTCCTATAAACACACTCCTAAACCTTGTGGAAAGCCTTCTCAAAAGCCTTGAGGCTGCGATAACTGCAAACATTGGACCAGCTTCTTATTAAATCCTATGGATTAAGAATGGGATGTCTTTAAAGCTCATGTGCATGTAAAGGCGGACGTCCCAATACTTTTGGCAGTATAGTGTATGTGCAGAGGTGCCAAAAAAACCTATTTGGAATTATTTCCAAAACTGGCATCTTCACTTGCAGCTTCTAAATGAACCAACATCATGGCATATGCTGAAATTCTTTTTCAGCACACAACTGAATCTGACTCTGTGAACATTTGATTATGCGTAGAGTTTACAGTGCAATACTAATTTCATTCCATTTAACATCACAGGATTCTTCTTTTCAGTCTTTTCCCGAGATTAGCTATATCGTCCAGAGAAACATAATCTGCAGGAGCTTCCTTGGCCAGCAGGGTAACAGAAGCAGTCCACAAGGTTACAAGTTATACAGCAATTTATTAAACATTTTCTTGCCTTCAACGTCTGCTACAATCCTCACACTTAGCACAGTCAAGCTGCGTCCTGCTGCTCATATTTTGCAAATCAGTTATAAAAAAAGGAGACAAACAGATTTCCTGAATGAATACATTTTGTGGGAAAAAAAATTACTCTAAACTGCGATCATTCTCAGCTGAAGAGGAATTTTTCTATATGACAGATTCATCTGATTGGCAGGTTGCTATCAGGAGAAACACTGAGAAAATGCTGTAAGTGAACATCTCAGGGAACACAGTCAACCAACAGGTGGCTTTGTCAGCATCTCTAAATCAATTTCTCAAGTGAGACTTCAGCACGAAGATGGGATCAAGGAGATTTGGTCTTTTATCAAAAGATAAAAGACCAATAATTTGCATTCATTTATTTTCATTGTAAGATATCAGTACTATAAGCGTATCTAAAGGTTTTCAGAGACACATTCACATTTGGCATTTAACTTGAGAATACACACTTTCTTCAGTCTTCAACTCCGTCTTCTTCTTTCCTTGTGTAGCTTTCCTTCCAGAGAAACGCAGCGCAGCATAGTTCAGATCATGTCCACCTTCAGCCTGAGCAGAAAATAAAGGGTTATTATAAATTCATACTGTTATATCAAACTGTTGGGAATCATATTAATGAAATGACCATAAATAATGTGATTTGGTATCATTACTTACAGTATCAAACACTGGTTGGCTCAAATTGTCATGTCTTGCTTGTGATGAGGAGAATTCTATTCCTAATGATGAAAAACAGCAGAAACATGATTCCCTTAATCTGACTTTCTATTAGCATTGAGTGCTGATTGGACAAGTTTAATTTCATTTTGGCAAATTTTTCTTCAATTTTTCACATTGATGTTGCAAAGATCAAATGTCAAAAGATGTGCATAGACCAAGCACATTGTGTAATTAAAAAAAATACAACAAATGTCTGATGTTTCACTAAATTATATTAATTCTGTAATATTATTTATTTTAAAAGATCTGTTAAATTCGGCCAGACTTTTAAAATGTTTTGAGTAAAATCACAGCTGTGTAGAATGTGACTCAGTAAACAACACTTACCTGTGAATCGTTCCTGTGCTGCTCTTGGAGTTCGGTAACAGACTAAAATGATATTCACAATCACAGAAATGGCCAAGCAGATTATTGCTACCACCAGAGCGATCATTTCAGATTGTGTTGTTCGTGAAAGAGCTTCTGAAAGAGAAGCAGAATTATTACTGATGTTGTTATTAATATATTTTGTATACCTCAGGAACTAAACAATCGATCATACCACTGGTCGGTGTAGCTCCATTTCCAAACAGTATCTGTCCACATGTGGCCACAGCACAGTAGTAAGTCCCAGCATCAGAGGAGTTGAAGGTCTTAGAGAAGCGATAAACACAGCTCTTCTGACTGTCAGATCTCTTCTCACATTCATCATGTCTGTTTCCATCAGCATAGATGATGTTTGGATGAGATTTATCTGATCCAGGTCTGAACCAGAACACATTCAGATCTCCTGAACATGTTTTGTTGTCAGAGTCAGAGAAGACTGAACACTGGAGAGTCTCTGATTCTCCTGGATGGACTGAATCTGATACTGTCAGCTGCTGAACAACAGTGTAGTCTGATGTCTTCTGACTGTCTCCTGTGTAATGCAAGAACAGGATGAGACTTCAAAGCACATTTTGAAAGTCTGAGAAAAACTTCAAATGTGACTTTAGTTGTTTTACATCAAACTCACAGAAACAAGGAATGATATGAATATACTTCACTTGAGTCAGTGGTGGAAGAAACATTTGGATATAAATGGAAGAAATTTATAATAAATGCAAATTTAATTAGAGTGAAACATGTTTAGTAGGTTTTCAAAACATGTTCAGTGACAATTATTCTTCGACATGTATACAGTAGTTCTTTAGTGGCTGAAACATTTGTAAAACATGATGAAAGTAGCTCACATTATTACCTTTAACGATCAAATATGTCCCACTCCATTTAGATGCCGTGCCAAACATCACAATGAATGCACAGTGATAGATTCCCTCGTCCTCTTGAATTGTTCTCAAAATGGTCAGTTTGCTAAAATTGTCAAAAATATTAACTTTCCATCTTGAGTTAGAAAATTCTGGTGCAAACTGAGGTGGTATATGCTTCCGCAGTGTCACAATTAGTTTCAGATTATCTCCGACATTCTGCTTGAACCAGTGGACTTCTCCTTGGCTGATATCAGCATCAGACAGAGCACATGTGAAGGTTGTAGATACACCAATTTGAACAGGGATCACTGGAATGAGTGTATCTGAATTGAAAGAAAACATAAAAAACATCAGACAGTAAATCATTATGGTGTCGAAAGTCGACCGTAGTAGAACAGCATGGTAAAAATGAGAAAGCACTCACATCCTTGATGAAGAAGAAGTAATGTAATCCACAACACGATCATCTTGACATTGACTCCTGTCAGGGAACTTGTTGCTGTTTTAATGTGTAGGAGGAGATATAACTTGGCCAAGACTCTCTATGTCACACTGTCTAAGGCATCTGATTGGTTGTCACAGAATAAAGAATCAAAAGTTCACTTCCTGCCACACTGTTCTCGTCCAGGGCTTTGAGGATTGTATCACCTCATTCTGATCCATCTACTCACTCATTTTAATGATAGTGTTAAAACATTTTGTTTTCAATCATGCTACAAGTTCATATTAGATATTTTCATTTTTTTAAGGTCATGTCCATCTCTGATCTCATATTCCGCTGCACAGCTGAACATGCAAACAGCAACTTTAGAAATCAAAGATATCTTAGGATTTGCCTGCTGTGAAAGTGTGAAACCACAAGCCCTAGTTCAACCAAGCATATTGTCAAAGTGAATTTGTGAAGCTCTGTGGCAGCCAAACAGTTACAGGTTTCCAGAGTACGCCACAGAAATTTAAGTCCATGGTTCAAATCAAGCTGCAGGCATCTGTGTTGCATGTTCAGCTTTTAGCTAGGGGCAGGAGGCTCATGGCAAAGTCTGGGCCCCTCTGGTGTCCGGTGGTGAAGGCTGAGATCCTCTGGAGGGTGGGCAGGAGGTTGGCAGCGGTGGCATGGGTGGAAACGGAGTCCTTCTGGAGGCCGTGTCGGACTCTGGCAACTCAGACAGAGGTGTAGCTCCTCTAGTAATCGGCAGTAGCGGCGAGACAGGGCTAGATACAGAAGGGACCCAACTGGGAGCGCAGACTCTGGGGCGACATCTACAGACTTTGGAGTTGGGATGAAGTCTGCAGACTCTGACACTGGACTGAACCAGGGGAAACATCAGCTGACTCTGGCAGGGCGCTGGACTTGACATTGACGACCCTCTCAGACCAGATCAGACGAGGTGTCGGTGACCCTCTCAGATGCAGGAGCAGACAGGTCGACCTCTCAGAAGAGATGGCATAAACCCTCTCAGAGGCAAGGACAGAGGAGACAGCGTCAACCCTTTGAGATACATAGACAGATGAGGGTGGGAACGACAATGTACTGGGGAGCAGTGGGGCCTGGGTGCCTTCGGCAAGAGTCGCTCCTCCTTTTGGAAGAGCTTCCAGATGAAGGCATCCTCAGGGAATCTTGAGGGTCAGGATCTGGCATGAAACTGGCTGGTTTAGCACGGGCCTGCTGGAAAATAGACTGGAACCATGACATTTTTTTTGGCTTGCTGACTGGAGATTATCATGCTGTTGACTGGGCGACTCTGAAACTTGGGACAACAAGGAATTTGCAATGTAAGGGCTGTCTAGTCAAAGAGACTCTAGCGGGAACAGTGACAGAGAGCTCGATGAGAAGGGGATGGGAGGTGACTGGGAGCCTCAACCACATCGGGGACTTTGCCTACCTTTGGGAGGTTGCTTTATGGCTAGGCAGGTTAAACAGAATGGAGACTGTATGAGACTTTACAGCTGTGACAGAGGGGGTGCTTGTGTCTCATGTATGTACGTCCTCCACAAACACTTTAGATGTGAGATGTTTTTCTTCAGTTCTGGTCCTAAATACTTAGATCATTGAATCCAGATTTTGGGGACGCCACTGAAGAGTTCCTTAATGTTACATTTTGAAACTATTACTATTATTATTAACTCTTTAGTTCATTCTTCTGTAGAAAGGTCTGGGTGGGGGAGAAGAAGGTCACAAGGTCACACTAAAGAGGTGTGGTTGTCCTCAGAATAGACAGTTGATCAGTGATCATTATTGGTTTTAGGAAGGTTAGAGACGTCCTGTTGTCTTCAAGAGGATCGTGGAGGGTCATTTCATTAACATCCAAGTTGGGTAGTTACCTCATGTCTTAGAAAGATGCTCCATTTGTATGACAGTTTTGGGTTAGCTGTCTTCTTAAATGATCTCGTACCAAATTTACAGCAGTGAGAACTATTATTCTAAGCCTTTATCCACCTTCAGCAGCTAATTTATATAAAGTTAACTGATGCTGTCCAGCTTCCAGTTTTTCAAGCCTTGTGGTTTTGCCATAAACAGTTGATTAAACAATACAGCTTAATGTCAGCTTCCAGCAGCCAGAAAGTATTTTTTACAGAAACTACTTGCTCTTTGTACCATATATTCCAGTATTTACTTCCACAAATGTGTGTAAGCAACACCACTAGTGCTCTTAAAGATTCCACACAGTGTAATGGAAGTAGTGTTGATGTGCACTAAGTCTCATCCATTCATCCATCCATCCTTTATCTATACATCACTTAATCCTCTATAGGGTTGCAGAGGGGCTGGAGTCTATCCCAGCCGACTCGGACGAAGGCAAGGGACACCCTGGTCAGGTCGCGAGGCTATCACAGGCCTAGACATAGAGGCATACAACCAAGCACACTCTCATTCACACCTATGGAAAAGTTGGGAGTACCTGGTGAAAACCCACACTGCACAGGGACAGCATGCAAACTCCACACAAAAAGATCCCAGGCGTCCTAACCGGGACATGAACCAGGGATCTTGTAGCTGTGAGGTGTGGTGTCTGAAGCGCACACACAGACAAAGGTCATCAAAAAGTTTGAGTTCAGACCCATGTCCTTTAAGAGTTCCGGGCATCAGGCCACTGGTATGCAGGACTCAAAGCTTCATGTTACCAAATATGGAGAAGATGCAGCATAAATGTTTATGTTTTCTCTCTGTTATGTACCATATGTCCTATCCTTGTCTCATGTACACAACTTCCTATATAAGTGAGACGAAACGGTTGCTCGGGGGTTGATTCTGTTTGGCTTTGAATCTTCTCGCTGGCAACCAGCTGGTGCCAGAGATTCTGTACTTGTTTTAATAAACTTTTTATATATGAACAAGACAGTTTCGGCGGAGAATTTCTTCATCATCTACACATCATCTGCCACACCGATATTTGAAGACAAACAGCCTTCAAAACTACAGATTTTTGGCGACGAGGATGGGATCTGATGTGCCTGATGCTCCTGTGGACAGCTTGATGTTCTGACTCCCGCTCTGTGCCGGCAAATGGGTGAGCATTTTTTTCACGTTTATGAGCGCTGGTCTGTTCGTTGGGACTGTCTGCTTGGAGTTGGGTCACACTGTCAAGGATGTGTGTGTGTGTGCCATGATTGTGTTGCTGGATGTTGTGATTCTCCGTTCTAAATTCAGTTTGTTGCACTGGTAAAAGTGCAACAGAGAGAGTAGAGATTAAGAGTAAGAGTAAAGACTAACGTTTGAAGATAGAGAAAATAAGAAATGAAGAGTACTAAAGAGTAAAAAGTAGACAAATACAAGAGAAAAGAGTAATACAGAGTAAATGAGAAGTAAAGAGAATAAAGAGAATAAGGGAAAGCCGCTGAGTAGGCCGAAAGCCCTCTGAGAGGCGGTTTAGATACGGGCCATAAATCCTGAATTATCAATAGGAGAATCCAGGTCAGTTTTTAAAAGAGAAAAACTGGAGGTTTAGGTTGGGAAGGTGTAGATGGTTCCCACTCGAGCATAAGTTGACGAACTATGCCTGAAGCAGCCTGTCATTGGAACACCTAGACCTCAGGTAGCAAAAATTTAGGTATAAGAGTAAAGAAGATAAAGGAAAAGAGATAGGAGCGGCTAAAGCATGCTTATAGGTTTTGTATGAATGAGTTTACTGTGAAGACCTAGGCCTAAATGTTGTTTGTGCGTTTGGTATGATGTTGAATTTGCAGTGTGTGTTTTAATTTTGTGAAGTGAAGGATTGGTTTCTCTCTGTGTCAGTGTCAGCGTCTGTGTTGTCTCCGCTGGAGGCAGCGGTGTCTGCTGGGTGTGTGTGTGTGTGTCTATATGCATATGTCTATTGTAGTTGAAATGAGGAGTGTTAGTGAGTTATGAGGAAAGATATTTATTTAATGGTAATGCATATGAGCCTCTGAGAAGACGTTTTGCTAAAAGTTGATGAGCCTCTTTTGAGGACTTTCTGATAAAGTTTGATGAGCTTCTGAGAGGACATTCTGGTAAAACTTATGAGCCTTCGAGGGGACGTTTGGTGAAAATCTGATGAGCCTCTTAAGGGGGGACGTTTGTAAATCTATACATGAGCCCCAAGAAGGACTTTGTGATTTTGAAGAGAAGTGAAGAGAGTACTGAGGTTATTTTGTGTGCATAAGCACAGATAGAGAGATTTGATAAACTTGCTCTAGGTTGGGTGTGTGAGCTCTTTGTTTCTGGTTGTGTGCCCTGTGGGGTGTGAAGTTTGATTGGTTTTGGGGTGCATGCGGAGCTCTGAGCTAGATGTTTGCTCTCTGATAGCTAGGAGAGACTGGAAGTTGTGTCTAATTTTAAGAGGTGGAGCAAGGGGGGATATTTTACACAGAACTCCAATAAGATTGTTCTTTCCGATAAAGGGGAGTGGTCAGCCTTCTCCTTGAGAGAGAGAGAGAGAAAGGCAAAATTGTTAGAGCAGTATGATTTGGGTATGATAGTTTAAAGATATTTGCATTAATGTAGAGTAAAATATTAGTCATTTAGTTTGGAGATTTGAGATGTTATCAGAGTGAAACGACGTAAATTTTCTGATTTAATAGGGTTGTGTATGCTAATGTAATAGTGTGTCATACCTAGACTGCCAATTATTTGGCACTTGCCAAGATTGAAAATCTTGTTTCCTGACATGATATATAATTTGGTTTGATTTACAAGTTGATTACACATTCTTGGTTTTTGACTTTACAGTACGATCTTAGATTTGAGAAAACAAAACGTATTTAAAGATTCTTACCAAGAGAAATTTGCTTGCTACATGGACAGATAATTTCACTGCTGTTAAGTAATTTCTTCTCAAATTCAGAGTTTTTATCTTATATTTAGGCTTAGAGACTATCATAGACTCTTAGAGCAGGAAGATGTTACATTAGTACGATGTGCTACAGTGAATCCAGCTGAGAATTTGCCAACTCCAGAGGATGGTGAACCGCATGACTGCATCCAAGAAGCAGAGAAATACTTAAAGCTTAGATCAGATTTGCAAGCCCTTCCATTGTGTCAACCAGATTTGGAATACTGGACTGATGGGTCTTGTTATCGAATAGGAGATAAACTGAGTGCTGGCTATGCAGTCGTAAAAGCCCAAGGAACTGATTTTGTTGTTGTGAAGGCTGAAGTAATACCACAGCCTGCATCTGCACAGCTAGCTGAACTTGTGGGGTTGACCGAAGCATGCTTATTAGCAGAAGGTAAGCGTGTGACAATATACACAGACTCTGCGTATGCACATAATGTATGTCATTTGTTTGGCTCAGTATGGAAAAACCGGGGCTTTAAGAAAACCGACGGTTCCCCAATACAGCACCACGCTCAGATAATGAAATTGTTGCATGCCGTGATGAGACCTAAAGAAATAGCAATAGCTAAATGTGCAGCACATAAAATGGATGTGTCAAGAGTAACTCAGGGTAATAAAGCCGCGGATGAAGCTGCGAAGGCAGTTACGGGAGCTGATAAGTTGGGTAAAGTGTTTCTGGTTACCCATGAAGTGGACTTAGAAGACAAGATCACACTTAAGGATGTGATTTTAATGCAGAACACCGCTCCTGAAGTGGACAAACAGCTGTGGCTAGAACGAGGTGCCACCCAAGACTCTACTGGTCTTTGGAGAAACCATGAAGGGTTGATAGTAGCACCCTCCGACCTTCTAGGTTTGATGATTCAAGAAGCCCATGGATTAGCCCATGTTGCTAGAGGTGAGGTTCGCAGAAAAATTACGAAGGAGTATGGGTTTTGGGCACCATATTTGCTGGAACAGATTGATCATGTCATAGGCAGGTGCACTATCTGTCTGAAAAACAATGTAAGGAAGGGTGTGATGATTCCTCCTGGTCACATTCCGACTCCGAGAGGTCCTATGCGGGAGTTGGTTGTCGACTTTGTTGATATGATAAAACCAATTGGAGGAAAGCGATATATGCTAGTCGTTGTGGATAGATTTTCACGATGGCCAGAAGCGTGTCCAACTAAGCGGAAGGATGCTCAGTCAGTCGCCAAGTTCTTGTGCAGAGAAGTCATAAGCAGGTGGGGACTTCCAGATCGGATATCCTCAGATAATGGGAAGGAGTTCGTGGATAAAACTGTGCGGTTGATTTTGCAAAAATTGGGTATTAAACAGCGTCTTGGATCAGTCTATCATCCGCAAAGTCAAGGGATTTGTGAAAAAATGAATGGTGTTTTGAAAAATCGTATTGTCAAAATCTGCCAACATACGGGTTTAAATTGGGTAGCAGCACTTCCATTGGCACTAATGGTGTGTCGCTCAAGTGGGTTGCGTGACTTGCATATGACACCTCATGAGTTGATGACAGGGAGACGGATGCCAACGCCTTGTCTGCGTACAAGTGGAAAGGGTCCAAGCCTGGCCCCTTTGGAAGATGAAATGCGAGCGTATGTTACATATATGGCTACTTTGCATAAAAGAATATCCACGTATGTTTCTGACAGGCAAAAGCAGGACGAGGTGCAGGAGAAGCTCGATGAGCAAAAAAGGAGCACTGTACTACCTGGAGACAAGGTGTTCGTGAAGGTGTTTAGGAGGAAGTGGTATAACGAACGCCGTGAAGGACCATTTGAAGTTGTTCGCAGCACAGGAACTGCGGTCCAGGTTAAGGGGTCTCCAACGTGGTATCATTTATCACATTGTGTTAAAGCACCAAGAGAAGAGGTGCCACATTCACAAGACCAACATGTTGAAGGCTCAAGCGAGCCAGACGAAAATAGGTCAGAGCATGCAGAAGGAGAGATGCATGAAGACCTCCAGAATGAAAATCCAGAAGAGATTGTCCGTAACATGGACGATGTGGATGATCCTGTGGGCGATCTTAATGATGCCAAAGCTGACTCTTCAGTCAGTGGACAGGAAAGAGAGTTTGGACATATTGATTTCCAATATGTCCCAGAGAGAGCAAGGTCTCTCTCAGTTGAGTCTGAACCGTCAGAGGTCAGAAAGGGCGGTGACTCCGCTGCAGAGGAAGGAGGAGACTCGGTTAGCAGAAGGAGTCCAAGACCTGTTAGAAAGCGGGTCAAACCAAAACGATATGAGGCCTAGAGTTAAAGAGGCCCTAGGAGTGAAGGTGTCTCATTCAACTACAGTGACGCCTCAACAGATTTCGGTGACACCAACTCCTGTGGAAACAGTAGTAAAAGTGAAATTAGGACGAATGGCACTTCTTCCCTGTAAGTGTGGAAGATATAATGTTGGTGGCAATCTTTCCCCTAAGTGGAAGAATAGTCGTGGAGAAGAGCTGATCTTAAAAGGATCTGAAGTTGATGTTGTCCCTTATGAGCAAAGGAAGCATTTTTTGTATAATGACGTGAAGAGGTTGAAGGTGTGGGATGATTGTTCACTTATTCTGCGTAATGTTACGTGGGAAGACCAAGGAGAATATACGTGTACTTATTTAGAGCCAGAATTTAAATTCTCTTTAGAGTATCCATATTGGACACCAGGATACATAACTCGTAAGGTGACATTAATGATAAAAAATTTGAGTCCTTTCGGGGTCTCTACAGTTGCTAAGGCAACTCAGGAAAAATCTACTATAACAACCACCTCCAGAGTACACATCGCACAAATGAAACCTACCACTCCAACTCCGAATGTACTTAAGAATGCTAATATAACAACTCAGGCTACTACTTTAGCTACAACTTTAAAGGGGATTGAGACTACATTTGTTATGAAAACGACATCTCTGACACCTAAAACATTTGTAAAAGTGACACAGACACCTGAAAAGACATCTTTGAGCCTTGAGAAGGTAGTCAATGTAACCCAGACACCTGTGTTGCAGGTGGTGAAAGAGGATGGTGCAAATTCATCTGTGATAGCTCAGAGTGTTAATTTAGGTGTAAATGCTGAGTTTCCTGATCTTGATGGCATACCAGAAGATGAGACTGATCAGTATCATACACTACAAAAGAGAGAAACTACATGGAAAGCATATGGATTTGATTCTTCAGTTTTACAAATCGCAGATCCGTGGGCAAGTAGGAACTTATGGTTCCAACAGTTAACTCATTCTGTAAGATCGGTTAGACAACTGAATTGTCCATGTGTGGTGAAAGTTCCATCACCAGGCACATGGCCTTCCATTTTAGAAACGGTACCAGAGCCACTAGCTGTTGTATGTCAGTTTCATGCATTATCGTGGTTGCTATATCAACAGCAGTCTTCAGTTGATAGGCTAATGGCCTTGTCAGTGCATCTGTTTATACCAAAACCTGCTTGTTCTTGGTTAAGAGACTTGCCTTATATTAATTTACTTGATCGACATGAAAATATGTTAACAGCAGTTCCTGATGCAATGACTGTGAAGCCCGTGAAAGCATATGACTGTTTTTGCTCGAATAATACTCATAATGGCCCTGGGATGTTTATGGGAATATCAGATTGTGATAAATATATGATGCACTTGGGTAAAGACAAACGTAAAGCTGTTAATGAATTATATGAAGTGATCTTTCATTTACCAGGTCATAAGCAGAGTAGGACTGTGCTGGTACAAGATCAAATTTTGCCTGTTAATGTGACTATAGGAAATTTTCGGGATATTTGGTGGGTTTGTGGCGATAAAGCATATATCTTTCTACCTTATGGGTGGATAGGATGCTGTTATATGGCAACACTGAAACTCCCATATGAGGTTCTTGCCGTGCAGAAGGGACCAGCACCTGAGGAGGTCCCATCTGCTGCTATTCCCAGCAGTAGGAAGAAAAGAGAATTGGCTAAATTTCATAATCTGGAGTCTTACCATTGGAGAATTAGTCTAGGAGAGAAGTGGGGCATTGGACTATTTCCATGGTATGGTGTGACGTTTTTGGCAGATCATATTGATAATATTACTTATACCCTACAGGGTTTTGCGAATGAGACTATTAGAGGTTTTGAATATTTGTCAAACACTCAGAGGAGTCACAGACTAACATTGTTGAAGCATGACATGGCTCTTGATTATATTTTGGCTAAACAAGGTGGTTTGTGCGTAGCCTTGAACTTAACCGGGGATGCTTGTTATACTCTGATTCCTGATACATCTGATAATATGACTAACGTCATAGATGCTTTGAAGCTTATAAGAGATGCGTTTGGTGCTTCAGAAGACGCAGGATGGTCTGCCAATGCTTGGTTGCAGGAGAAGTTAGGTCCAGTAGGAGCAGTGGTGGTTCAGATTCTGGTAGCAGTTGTTTTATCACTGTGTGTGATGTTCTGTTTTTGCACGCTATTGTTGACCTTTGCGAAGGCTATGATATTAAGATGGGTTGGAGTTGTAATGCCTGGAGAGAATATTCAGATGCCATTATTGAGTAAGAATGACGACGACGCTGATAATGACAATGTTGACGTTAAGAACGTGGTAGTAGAAGGCGAACTAGTGGAGAAATATCCATTTTAAATATTTACTCCATTGAAGTCTTAATATTTACTTCAGATATTGTGTGTTATTTAGTATTATTTCCTATTGAGTGCTATAGTTGAAGTGATGACGTTTACTCACACCTCACTAAGGAGGGGGGAAATGGAAGATTTATAACTGGGAAGATTTATAACCGGGGAAATTCACTTACATTTTATTAAATTCACTTAAATTCACTTACATTTTATTCACTTAGTCACCATTCAATATTCACTAAGTCTACACATTTGATGTTTAATTTGCATCTGTTGTTTTTGCAAAAATACTGCTTGGTTTTTCTTTGTTTTCCCAGGACAATATTGGGGGAAGTCTACCTTGAAGGGTGGTTGGTGGTTCAAGGACCATGATGCTCTCAAGGGATTCAGATGTTCAAATAAGGACAATAAAATCAGTGGGATGTTGGACAAGGACATTGTGACAACAAGTACACCATTGCAACTACACTGAGAGACGACGCAACCGAGGAGCTCCAGTGTGATTCATTCCTATGTTTCTTTGCATATGTCTTTACAGTATTGAAAATGTTCTTATACTTATGTAGTTTGTAATGTCATTACACTTAGGTTAGAGTTTGATTATTGCATGAATAACATTTATATTAGTGATATTTTCTTTGAAGAATGATGTCTGTGATTAAGTAAATGCACAGAGACCTCAGAGGTTATTTTCTTTTTTCGGTGCCTAGGGATATTGGGGCTAGGCAGGGACAGGTCCTCTGGAAGGTGCGATGGGTCGACCAGCCTGAATTTGGACATTGTTTGATTTAATTTTTCCTGAGGTTTCTATATGTATTTGCTTGGCATATATCCCTAAAGTAATTTTTAAGATTTCTCCTTTCAATTGGCTTGGAGTACTGTATGTGGTCGCCTGAGGCAGAGGGGCCGTGAGAGAATTTTCCTGTCTAGATTGTGTGAAGGACATTTCAGGAAAAGATGGCTGCCTGACAGGTTTTTCGCTCTCGCACTCCGTAAATTTGTTGTATTGCTAAGGTTATGCTGTAGTGAGCACAATGAGGAGGAATTGTTATTTTGATATGATTATAAAACGTGTATGTGCTTCTCTTTTTCGAGACTCTTTGGAGTCTCGAAGGGGGGAAATATGTGGTGTCTGAAGCGCACACACAGACAAAGGTCATCAAAAAGTTTGAGTTCAGACCCATGTCCTTTAAGAGTTCCGGGCATCAGGCCACTGGTATGCAGGACTCAAAGCTTCATGTTACCAAATATGGAGAAGATGCAGCATAAATGTTTATGTTTTCTCTCTGTTATGTACCATATGTCCTATCCTTGTCTCATGTACACAACTTCCTATATAAGTGAGACGAAACGGTTGCTCGGGGGTTGATTCTGTTTGGCTTTGAATCTTCTCGCTGGCAACCAGCTGGTGCCAGAGATTCTGTACTTGTTTTAATAAACTTTTTATATATGAACAAGACAGTTTCGGCGGAGAATTTCTTCATCATCTACACATCATCTGCCACACCGATATTTGAAGACAAACAGCCTTCAAAACTACAGAGGCAACAGTGCTAACCACTGAGCCACCGTGCAGCCCCACTAAGTGTCCATAATCTGAATTTACTGCTTACTATTGAGTCGATCATTGAGTGTTCGACATCAGCTCGCTCCTCATTGTGTTGAACTATAAACGCTACACTGTTGGTAGTCTTTGTTTTCTTTTTTATGGCTAGGGCTTTCTCCTCACAGCTTGAAAGTCTTGGGTTTGAATCTTGGTTCAGGTTTTTCTCAAGCAATACAGCTTAATAATTACGTGTTCTCCCTGTGACTTTGTGGGTTTTCATCGGGTCAGGTACTGCACTTTTCTTGAGTATTTTGGTTTTCTGCTGCATTATACTTCTACTCTACTACAATTCAGAAGCAAGTACTGTACTTTTTTAGTACACTACATTTATGTGATCACTTTAGGTAATTACTTTTCATATTCACATCAGTGATTCAAAATATAATCTATAAATGCATTGTGATATAATATTATTACTGGATTGGGATAAAGCTTAATTACTTAGTTTTCTCTAGGGGGACTTTTCCAAATTATCCAGCGGTAAATAAAGTCAATATAAACATTTCCCCTTTACCAGCTGCAACATTAAAGTGATGGACACATAAATATATCAGTTATTATAATACAATAACATCACACACATTGTTCTCACATGGATCAGTCTTCAGAGCTATTCCTTTTACTTTAAGTGTACTTTTATGCTTATGCTTAACTGGTTTTGCTTAAATGTCTGAATGCATGACATGACAATACTGTGGTATTGTTACTTTTTCTGAAATACACTCTCTGAGTACTTCTTCCACAGTTGCTCACCGACACCAGCCCACAACAGTGTGAACTTTAATGTCGGCCTAAACATGTGCTTGATCCAAAAACTAGTGTCCAGCCAACACTAACGTTATGTGTGGGCAATCCACTGGAAAATGAAATGTGCACTGATTAGCCATAACAATGAAACTACTCTTAGGTAAAGTGAATGACATTGATCATTTGGGAAAACTTGAAAATGCTGGCATTCCTGTGGATGTGACGTTATCATGGCAGGTTTATACCTGCAGCTGACATCCAGTGAGTCAGACTAGTCTTGACTTTACCATCATTACTGACACAAGACAAAAACCTTCAGACCTACCTTCTGTCTCTGTTCTGCTCATATCTGTAATGCCCAGACAGGAATGTAAGTTTTGGGATGACTGAATGTGTATTAATATATCAGCATGTTTAGTTCTAAAATCACTATTTAATGTTTAGTAATTACTTCCTGGGTCGTTTTTGAGTATTTACTTATACTGTATTGTCTAAAGTCATTAAACAAGATTTCAAACTCAGTCTCTTTTTATTAAACTCAAAGCAACCTACACTGATTTAGGGTTTTAAAAAAAACAAAAAAACAACACACATCAATCTGAAAATATTACATGAAATAAAGATGTCTGTGTAAAAGCAAAGTAATCACATAAAACTTTTAAATAAAAACAGTGCATTACAATTCATTTATATCATTTTATATAAAGTTTTATCTTTGATTTCAATATAGCTTTGATATTTTATCTTTAATGATATATCTTTATAGTTCATATTGCTGAGTATACACCGATCAGCCACAACATTATGACCACTGACAGGTGAAGTGAATAACATTGATCTTATTGGTACTATGTGCTGTTCTGATGGAAAACCTTGGATTTTGACAACAGTGTTGATGAGACTTAGACACCCAAATAAACATTGTCCCACAACAAACACACTCCCTCATGCAAATGGAAATCCCAAATGTCACTGGCCTACCCCCGCAGGAAAATGCACCCCACCACATGGAAACAACATCAAACAATCAGGAACATGTTGAGAAACATGAGAATGGACAAACATGTTGATCTGACCTCCAAACTTCCTACATATTGTGATCAAGCATCAACAGGATGCAGTGGAACAAGTTTGATTGACAGAGGCCCCACTGGATCCAGTGCCAATGTCCTGGTTCCAGACCCCATAGGACACCCTGAGAGGTCCTCTTGTCCATGCCCAATGGTTCAGAGCATTTTAGAGCACATAAGGGGGACCAACACAATATTAGGCAGGTGGTCATAATGTTATGCCTGATTGGTGTATGTTGCTTATGTAGCATCATGATTAATTTTCTTTGTACATAAAACAAAATAGATACAACAGATATATGAAAATGTTTTTAGACTATCAAAAAGATTTTAAAAAAGCACATTTCCCACAGTGTTCAAACAAAACCATAGTAAAGCAAATCCAGGGTCAAGATGTTAATCCAAGTGTCTTGACGTCATTGTAGATGCTCTCCTCCTCTGCAGGGCTGGTCTCCCTTGTCCCTGTTTTAGTAGCTTTTCTACTGATGAAAATTGGTGCAGAATAAACCAAAGAGGCTTCATCTGTCTAAAGAAACAAACAAACAAAAAGTTAAGCCTATAGATGTTACATTAAAACATGCTGATAACGAGCAGCTTTATTTTTCTTCATAAATACCTGCTGATTTTCCTGAATACCACTGGCTGGTGCATTTGTTTGCAGAGCAACTGCATCTGAATCTTTAAATAAAAACACAGCATTAATGTGAATCCAGTTTTGCCATCTGCTGTTTGATACACAGATGTATGAGTGACTTTGCTTACCATTGCAATACACATAGGATTCTCTCTTGAGTTTCTTGATTAAATAAATGACAAAGGCGATGACAAGCAGACTTAAAGCCAAAGCAGCACACAACAGACAGAGAGCTGTATTCTTCTTTGAATCCCACGTATCTGTTGACATGAATGGAAAAGGAGCAAATAATGAAAGTCAACAACTACTAAGAGTGTAACCAAGAATAATGTATTCCGTTAGTTGTTTAATAATGCATTACAAAATATTAGGATTAAACACTTGACCCTAATTAAATACACAAATATGTTTATCTCCCCCACTACATAGAAATATGATGCATTTACCTCGTGTGTTGAGTTTTGATGATTTGTTTCCTACAAATATCTCCCCACATGCCACTGGAGCACAGTGACACGTCTGAGCATCAGAGGAGCTGACGTTTCTGAAGTAGCCGTAGAAACATCTCTTTGTCCAAACTCCCTCAAAGTTCTCTTCTTTTTCATCTCTCCTGTTTCCTTGAGTGTGAATAAAACCTGGGTGAGACTGATGTGATTGAGCACAACACAGCATGCTGTCTTCAGCTGGACATGTTTTCTTCTCAGAGTCATGGAGGACTGAACACTGCAGAGTCACTGAGTCTCCTGAATGCACTGGATCAGGCGGAGGAACTGTGGTGACAGCAGGTCCTGGTTCTGAGAAATGAAGACAAGTTATACATTTTTTTTACAAATTAAATTTAACATGCACACATCTAAAATAAGGACATGTAAATTATCTGTGTCTAAAAATCTTTAGTTTTGTTCTGGTTTACTTACCTTCAACTATCAGCTTTGTTCCTTTCAAAAATGTAACGTTTAGCTGTTGAATTTTCATACAGTAGTAAACTGCTGAATCACTTAGCTTTGCTTTATTAATGTAGAGAACAAGAGTTCCAGACTCTCTTTCAACTCTGATGCGATGGTGAGCGAACGCCGAGCGAAATGTTTTTAAGATTTCAGGAAAGTTTCCAGAACCAAGTCTGACCCAATACAAGTTTCCTACAACTCTGCGAGGACACGTCAAGTTCACATCATCTCCAACATGAACAGTCTTTGTCTCAAAGATCTGCTCGTCTGTGAAACCTGAAAAAAAGAAGAAAGCATCAATGATGAACAACAGAGACAGAATCATAAAAACATAAATGAAGCAAGCCCATCCTTCCTACATATACTTACACCCCACTGGGAGCATCAGCAGTAAATAGAATATAATCTGCATTTTCTTGTTATTCCACTTGAGTCTGCTGTAATTTAAACCGTATGAAAATTGTTTCACCTATATATAATCATATCAAGTGGGAGGAAACAGGCTCAGAGCAATTTGATTGGCTCCTCGTTATGTTGGCGTGTCACTGCACTACCCCAGTGGAAATAAAATCAACCGTCTTTCTAACCTAAACACATGAAACAACACCAGCAGTGAGCCCCTGTCATCTCAGATTTGATTCTCATTGTGGGTTACAGTAACTGAAACTTGAACACGACTGATCAGTTTACATCGTGTCTGCTGGGAGAAAATCAGAAAAAGCAAAAGAATGATGTTTTTACCTCCTGGTTCTGATGTCATGTAATGTTGAACATATTCTTATAAATGTCAGTGTACTGTTTCTTCATCTCTTACATCTGAAAATATCTTCCACACAATGAAATACAATTAAATGCTGTGGAAGTCATGTGAAGCCAAGACATTATCACCATTAATGAGACAATATGACAAAAGATATTTATATTACATTTATTGTTGCTGTAATGCAACATTGCAGTCTTAAGGAATTTGTAAGCTTGTCTCCCTCTAAAATCCTTAAAAAACTTTATGATAAATGATCAGCTCATAGATGATCCTTGCCTCTATGAAATCTGCTTGTCTTCATCAGAACCCGACTCTTCCATAGCCAGCTAAGGAGAGTCTGTTTCAGTTCAGAGTTAGCCTCGACGAGAATCACAAATGGAAAAATATTTGAAACCCAGACTTTGCTGAGACAATGTGACAATACACCTCACCTGACACGACAAAGCTGTCCAGTGGGCGTTTCTGGTATAACTCCATCTAATGAGACTGAAAATGTACAATCTAAAGCAACATTTGTCAGACTGGGACATTTTGATTTGTGGCCTTTGTCAGGGTCAACAAAGTGTCAACTACAAGTGTTGTTATAAACATGGAGGGCCTCAGTAACATGAAACTGCAATTCAATTCAAATCAGTCGAAAATCTGTGTGTTGCATGTCATGATCACAGTTACATTAACAGAAATGTGGGCATAGAACAAGTACCTTTAAAACAGAAGATGCTTGCCGATTATTTTTCCAGGACTTTCGCCTTTTATTTTGATGGGTGTGCAGGCTCTACCAGGTGAGCTACTAAAGCGCCCCGATAAATACTTTTATAACTTTCTGTGCTTCGTTGTATCTTAAACCCAGAGAGACACACACACAAATTCAGTCGCCACTGACAGACAAATGATGCATGGAAACTTTAGCATTGCTGTGGTTGGGCTTCTGAGTGTGTGACTACAAAGGGGCTTTTCTTCCTGTCACACTCTGCTTTAATCTCAGGCAGGTGGCCTTACAGTCTTGTATATCTATTTTAAATATACAAGCGGAACACCACTATATTGTTCTTATGTATAATATTAATATTATAACAACTTACAGAAGAAGTTAGAGGATACAAGAGGGATGGACACACACTCACACCTGCTCAGTGGAATACTGTTTTTTTAATCACACGTCCCTGAGATTCGGTGTTTTTCATTAGGATTGGTTGATAAATGAGGGGAGGTGCTAATCATTCACTTTCCCCACAAGTGAAACTAAAGCAACTATTCCAGTTTGTTGAAGTAAAATTAGGATTAGGAAGTAAAATTACTTTATATCTGGCTAAAGGCCATAGTCAGGTCTGTTCTGAGTAAACAGCTTCAGTGGTTGGTCAAAGGGCAGAGAACAGAGAACAGCTCACCACAGCTTTTCTCTGTCAGTGTAGCTGCTGCATGTAGCTCTGCTTGTTGTTCCCATGACAAACATGCAAAAGGCCTTAAGAAAGTGCTGTGAGACCAGGAAGATGTGGATTATATGTATATGATTATAAACATATATGTATATGTTTATAATCACATTAACTTTCTAAAGGGATCAATCGTGTCAGCAACATAAAATGTCATGCTTCCATCTACAGCTGTGGCAAGGCGAAGTTGTGGTGGACAAAACTACTGCCTGTCTATGAGTTTTTGTCTTTCTCACTTTGTGTGTTCGTGCACACATAGCAAATAAATGGCGTGAGACTCATCAAAGGTAACTAGAAACACTGTTAACTGCTTTTGTTGCAAGTCAAGCCTGCCTCCTTTAAGGAGCTAGGTTGCGGTCTGTGTGTATGTGTGTGTGTGTGTGTGTGTTAAGAGGAAGTACATGCAGTAAAAGAGTAAAGCTGAAACACAGCAATGTGTGTCATCTAGCCACAGTCACAGTTCATAGACTTGTCCCCAAAGAGAGGACAGTAGAATCAAATGTATGCCAAATGAAGCTGAGAGTGTACAGTCTCCTGTAGCACTGAATAGAAATGCCTTGTTCTCCAGTGCAGAACTGATCCGGACTCTTAATGAATCTTGTTACCAATAGTGAGACAAGCTAAACTAAGCGACCTAGCATCATACCCAAAGCTGACCAACTACGGTTCGGAAACCGGTGAGACTGGGTTGGTAACACTGGACGCTCCTCCAGGATATCAGTCCACTCTGTAAGTAAAAGACATGAGAAGCACATCAGCCAGATCAGTTTGATTGATCTGGTGCATGAAAAGACTTCCTTTATCAGTTTGAAAGTTGTGCACAGGGACTAATCCCTAAGAATTCAAAATCTGGCAAGTGGAGCTATCAGTGGATTGTGAATGAGATAGAGGCCGTCTGTAGACCATGCTCTGAGCACACAGTAACTATCAGCATCAAATGGTGTTGGGAGAGGCAGTGCCTCAGTGTCCCAAAGTCTTGGCTGTTTCTGGATGCGTAAACCATGCTTCTACGGCTTTACCTGCCTCACCGATAAGCTCTGTATGCTGAGAGCTGCACTAACTTGCCAGAGGGTGGCCACAGTTGGCTGGCAGGTTGGCTCACTGCGATCCTACAGCAATGTTTTCCCCATGGGGCCCACCAACCTTGGCAGCACCAGTCTCGTGCAACATGACATTCTGTCTACCCCGGGCCACCTGTTAAACAGCAGCCCCACAGAATGGCCAGGGACAAACAGACTGCAGCTGACCAGCAGCTGCTGCAGAGCCTGGAGGCAGGCATAGCTCAACACAGCAACAACAACAAAAGGACCATAGTGCACGCCTTTGTGTGGATTACTATCCCTTGAATTAACGGACTATTAAAGATGCCTATCCACTGCCACTGTGGAAATGACCCCCAGAGCCTGCAAGGCCGCCGCTTTCTGTACCCAGAATGAGCTTTTTGAGTGGAAAGTGGTGGCTTTGAGACTCTGCAGTGTGCCTGCCACATTCCAGCAGCTCATGGATCATGTTCTAGATGGACTGCAGTGTGAGATAAGCTAAGTGTATCTCAACAACATCATAGTCCTGGAGCGGGACTTCATGCAAATATTAGAGTGGCTTGGCCAGGTGTTCACCGGACTGCGTGGAGCTAACCTAAAGTTGAAACCATCCAAGTGCTACTTGTTCTAAGACAAAAGAAGCTCAGTTTTTTATAATCTGTGTAATTACAGGTTTCCTCAGTATTGTTATTAGTATTATTAAACCTTCTGTTGTCTCCTTCACAAACACTCTCACCCTTTTTGTCCCAGCGCTCGTAACTTCAGAAGTACAGGAGAAAACCACATAAAGACTTTAGGGGTGAAAAACATATTTGAGGTCTATTATAAACGTTAAACAAATCAATTTTACAACTCTGAGCATCAGTATGATTGGATATATCACAATCTCAACAGCAAAACTACACCAGTTTAATGTCTATAACATAGAGTGTTGGTGCCCCGGATGTGTCTGTTTTCTGTTTATTCACTGGTGAAACCTTTGAAAAGAGCACCAAGCTCATGTTCTTACCACGATTTCTTGTAGATTATTGTTAATGTTTTATATAAAAGCTTTTAGGATTCACATCTAAATCAAGTTTGGAGCATTAAGCGCTTGTTTGAGAGTCTATTCTGCTCTGATAGTGCTAAGTTCCTGTTCTGTCAGCTTGTTTCCATCGTCACTGTCTTTTCTACGGGGTCAGGAAAACAATCATACAGAAATCACTGTGGTTTTAATTCCTTGAGTAAATAGAATCTCAAATTTTACCTTCTACCTCTGTCAAAATCTGCCAGTATGCAAACATTAGAGAAGATGTTAAGTCAGACACAGCAATATGCAATGAGCAAGTATTTTATTTTTAAATGAGACAAGTGATAGTGAACAACTTAAGCATGAAGCAAAACTGTATCAGTGTAACGGCAAAGAAATGGACAAACAAAAAATGGAAAATGGTCGGCTTAAAATATGGCTAAAGGTTTATAATTTTATGTGAATTTTTTGTATAAATGTTTTGTCTTGTGTATTTTAATAAAAAAATCAGCAAATGTACACAAACATCAGTTTGATTTTGCAGATTTGTTTTACATTATATTAATATATGTAAGAGAAGGAAGCATTCTGATAAAGTCATCAGACAATGCCAATTAAAAGTATTTAGTTTTCTCTTTTTATTGCTATTCAGGAATGAATCATTTTTTGACAATAATTTACAAAAAAAAATTTACAAAAAAAAAAGATTTGTCTGTGTCAAAGTAATGTCAATGAATTAAAAATATAAATTATAAAATAAGTGAATGCATAAATATTCAGTAGATGCACCTTCGGCTGCAATTATAGCACAAAGCCTGTCCAGACAGATCTCAATCAGCCTCGCACATCTGGACACTGTAATTTTATTTCATTCTTTCCAAAATTGCTCGAACTCTGTCAGGTTACACCGGGATCATGAGTGAATGGTTCTTTTCAAGTTTAGTCAAAAAATCTCAGTTGGATCAATGTCTGGACTCAATAATGTTGAAATGATTTACAAATTAGCATTAAGGTTGTCCAATATGAAACATTATAATACTTTCTCACAATTGAAATACAAATCCCAGAGCGACTAAAGCTTAAGAGGCTTTCTCACAGCAGGCCAGAGAAAAAAGGAACATTACCACAAACTGGCACATTCAGTGTGTTGTTAATTCCTTGCAAAAGTCCTGACATCAGTGTAGACCGTCTCTTCTTGTGGCCTTTTTACATTTCTTCTCTCGGCTTTTTTCTTGTTGAAGGTTGGTGCAGAATAAACCAATGAGTCCTCGTTTCTCTGAGGAAAAATATGACATGTTTAAGCTGGCAGAGGGTGTTTACATAATGTAGGGTTATTTCTAATCTTTTCTTTTAATACTGTACCTGCGGTCTTTCCTGATGACCACTGGCTGCTGCAACATCTGTTTGCAAAGATTTATGATGAAAGATGGTGTTGATTAAATGACATAAGTAAATAATGCAAAACACATAGCAAGCTTTGGAAAAACACTTTGAGATACACTGATGTACAGGAAACTCATATTACCGTTGCTGAAATTAAAAGTTTTCTTCTTGATGGTATAAATGAGAAAGACTATAACGATCAGACTTGTAACCAGAGCAGCAGATACCACAAAGAGAACTGTATTGGCTTTGTCCAAATCCCACATGTTGACTGCTGAAAAATACGAAGATACAATCATAAATATTTAGAAAGATTACACATTTTGTGTTTCATGACATCAATAAATTCTACCAGATTCTGAATGAAAAAAGGCAAATATTCTTACATAACAACAGTACATAAAGAAATGTCCTGTGGTTACCTTTAATGTCCAAATTTGTTCCATTTCCAAACAGTATCTGTCCACATGTGGCCACAGCACAGTAGTAAGTCCCAGCATCAGAGGAGGTGACGGTCTGGGAGAAGTTGTAGACACATTTGTGAGGAGACTGAGTCTCAGGATTCGTCTCACATTCATCTTGACTGTTTTCATGAGCATAGATTAAACGGGGATGAGATTCATCCGATCCAGCTCTGAACCAGAACACCCTGTGTTGTTGTTCTGGACATGGTTTCTTCTCAGAGTCAGAGAAGACTGAACACTGCAGAGTCACTGGGTCTCCTGACTGTTCTGGATCAGATGGAGAGACTTGAATGATGTCAGTGAAATCTGGTTCTGGTCCTTAAAAATGTAAAAAAGAAAAAAAAAACAACAAGTTTGAGTCACTTTATTAAGAAAAAAAAATTGACAATATAGATTTATAATCAAATAAAGAAAATTATTTACCTTTAATTCTCAGGAATGTTGCGTTCATAAATTCCATGTCGATGTCGTTGACTTTTAAACAGTAGTAAAAACCGGAGTCACTTAGCTGAGTTTCATGAATATGCAGAATAAAAGCTCCAGGCTCTTGTTTTGCTGTAATGCGAGGAGTCTTATTAACACCATCAAAATCAAAAGTATATGTTGCTCCCAAGAATTCAGGCCATTTTCCAGAAACAAGTCTGATCCAGTACAAGGTTTCTTTATGCAAAGATAACTGGCGAGTGCATGTGAGAGTCACATTTTGTCCGACACCAACAGTCTTTGTGACAAAGTTATGATCATCGGTGCTGCCTGGAAAAACAAATAAAAAGAAAGAAAAAGACTCATTAATGACAACAGACACAATCATATATTTAAAATCATGTTTAGATCACAGCGATTGATTTGTATATTTCATCTGCTGGATTAAAGAACATGACAATACTTATCTCATAGTACTTCATATATATGTGCAGTTAGTGTGACCTCTGTAAATATACTTACGCCCCACTCTGAGCATCAGCAGGAAATAAAACAGGACCAGCATTTTGTGATGAATCCACTGGTGACTGCATTAAAATTGAAGCAGACGATAAGATGACTTGTCTTAATGTAATCGCATGAAGTGGGAGGGAACAGTTTCAGAGCGATCTGATTGGCTTCTCGTCTTGTTGGCATTTCACTGTATTACCACAGTGGAAATAATACAGAACATCTTTCCAACTTAAACACACGAAACAACACCAGCAGGAAGCTTTTGTTCATGTCACTGTAACAAAATAAACAGAAGAAACAAACTAAAGTAACATCAAGCGCTCTTGTTCACACCATTTCCTTTGTGTTGTCACAAACACCCATCATACACATATTATCCAGCCTGACACATTTTTGTAATCTGTGGCCATCATATTTAAATAATTTAGGTCAACACAAGAGCTTAAAGAAGAGACTACATAACATAACACTACACATTTTTGTATTTTGTCCTCATTAGTGTTTTACTTCTGCAGTATTTATGGCAGTTAGAAAAAGAGTGGTTTCATTTTTTGGTGTGAAATTTCCTCCCCATTTAAATCAAACCGTGAAGCAGCTTAAACTACTTTCTGAAGGTCAGACGAAGATTGTAATTTTAAATTACCTGTTAATGGTTAAAAGGCAACTACAGCAATTTACATCTATGCTCTCCAAAAAAACTGGGGGCTTGGAAAAGAGAGATCGTCAAAAGAAAGATCTAAAGTGAAGCAGCAAAGAGTTTGTTTTCGAATCCATAATATTCGGGGTTCCTTATTTTTGGAGATTTAAACACACGACAGCCTCCATTCCTCAAATAATTCAGAAGCACTTTATCAGAGCTGCCCTGACTAGAATACTGTATGCAAGTGTCTTTTAAACGTGACATATCCAGTGTGAAGTCCTCGAATAAATCTGTTGTTTCTAAATTTGCTTCATTCGTATATGAATGAAGCAAAGCTAATCTGTAAAGTGGAAGGCAAAATGTACTTATTTAACCTGTTGTTTCTAAGCCCACAAATGGATGTTGATCCCCAGGACATATAACACCAGCAAAATAATTTGATTCTAACAGGTCAATGATACCACAATATTTACATCAACTATTTGAATAGTGTGAATTTTTAAAAAATTCAACCTTTCACCACAATAACACATAAATATAAAGGAGCCATTTTAAATGTTGCGTGGATCAACCAGTTCAGAAGCTCCACATCATCAGTGATGACCCGCCCACTCTGCTGTCAGTCACTTGAACAGGAAGATCACAGCAGACAGAGTTGGGCAGGAGGTTGTGGTCTCAGCCTCCATCCTCTGCACTGCTTCATCTCTGTTCAGTTAGAACGAGAAACACATTCACACTGAAGAGATCTTAAGTTTCTGACTCACCAGATCACATGTGTTGATGTGAGAGGGAGGACTTATGTGAAACTGTGTCAAAACTTAAAATTAACCAGTGAAGACTTGAAGTCACAAACTGATTGTGAGGCAGCATGAGAGACTTTGCCAAGAACATGTTCATTGAAACAGATTCTTTTGGTTGAAGTAAAATGATAAAATTACTAAACCAACTACCTTGAAGAAATCCTGTGCAGCTTCACTGCTACAAGACAGAACACATGACAACAAACTGCCATTCAGGTCAACAGCAGAGACTCTGGCATAAAAACAATACCAAAGTAGCGCGGAGGTTTCTGGAACAACTTTCACCAACTTACAAAAGCAGAGAAGACGTTAAGACCACAGCAACATTTGTCAGACTGGAACATTTGGGTTTGTGGCTTTTATCAGGTTCAACATATTGTTGACCACAAGGTAAAACATGTTAGTCTGGTATGAAGTTTTTAACACAAAGTGTCTCGGTAGCATCAAACCACAACATCCCTGGTTCAACTTCAGCTGTGGACCTGCCTCACATGTCACACCTCCGTCTCTAACCCCATGTTGTCTGTTCACTGTTCACTGTCCAATAAAGGCAACAATACCAAAACATGATCCACAAAAGCTGTTGTTAACAATACAAATGCAGCTGCAACATAAAGATCATCCGACAGTCAAAACAGTTAGTTCCCTAAGTTGTGGATTTCTGATACAAAGCTTTGTCCAGTCAGTGTAAACAAAATACACATGCAGTTACACAGTCAGGAGGGTGGAAACAGGAAAAGTAATGACAATAAAATGCCCCAAAAAGTTACATTTAATTTGTGTCCTTTGTTGTACTTTATGGCTTCTCTTTGTGTTCACAGCACTGTTCTCACCTGAAACACAGAGACACAGACAAACACAAATTCAGTTGCCACTGACAAACAAATGATGCATGGAAACTTTAGCACTGCTGTGGTTGGTCCTCTAAAGGTGTGAATACAAAGGGGCTGTTCTTCGTGTTTCACTCGGCTTTAATGTCAGGAAGTTGGTCTTGCATTGTTGTGTATCTATTTTAAAAGTGCAATTTCATGAAGTTATATCTTACAAAATGTTGTCATGATTATTGTAAAATCATAACTTACAGGAGAATTTAAAAGCTATAAGAGAGATTGACACAAAAACCTTCTCAGTCAGGCTGTCCTGACTGTTGTCATCACACTTGTCTGTGGTTTAGAGTATTTCACTGGTATTGGCTGAATGATGAGGGGAGGTGTGAGCAAGGTCCACTTGTCCCACCCTGATTCTTTTTTTTAACAAGAGCAGAGCTTTGAAATGTGACTGACTGTTGATTTGACAGTGTTGATGAGCTCTGTTCCAGTTTGCATCACTTTGCTCGGTGTTGGACTGGCAGTCTGTCCAAATTAATGGTTATGAATGAAGAAGTATGCATTCAAATTAAATGGTCAATGGTCTGCACTTATATAAGGCTTTATCCTACCTTAGTGGTATCCACAGTGCCTTACAATGTGTTTTGCATTCACCCATTCACACACAAGGCGCGAATCTACCATTGGGAGCAACTTCGGGTTCAATGTCTTGCCCAAGGACACTTCGGCATGCGGAGGGGCTGGGGATTGAACCGCCAACCTTGCGATCAGTGGACAACCCGCTCTACCACCTGAGCCAAAACCTCCCATGATTAAATTAAAACATAAAAGAATTATAAACTGTTAGCTTACAGATGCATACGGTTGTAGATGCTTTCTGTTTAAAAACACAAGAAAGATATCATTTGTATTTAAATAAGAAGCAAGTAAAATTAAAACAATCATTTCATTTTGTTAAGCTGAAATTACGCAGCTGAGGCCTTTTGTAGCTCCTCTTTCACTTCACATCCGCTTATAAACAGTTTCAGTGGTTGGTCATAGGGCGGAGAAATGGCTCACCACAGCTTTTCTCTGTCAGTGTAGCTGCTGCATGTCGCTCTGCTTGTTGTTCTCATGACAGACATGCAGAAAGCCTTTACAAAGTGCTGTGAGACCAGGAAAATAAAGGGTCATCTCATTGAAGTAAACATCTTTACTGAAATAAGAAGAATCCCTCAAGTAATAATCAATATTTTTTACCTTGTAGACATGTCCAGATGGTGTTTTTTTCAAGCTAGACGGACTGGTAAATAGTGAACTTCACCCTGTGGCTCTGTTCCCTCTTCCCCACAATGGTCAGCTATAATGCCTGCATTACTACTGATGCTACACCAAGCTGCTTGTCCATCTCATGCTCCAGTTTCCTGTCTTTCATGAAGAAGGTCTTAAGATACTTGAACTCCTTTACTTGGGGCAGCACCTACCCTAAACCCAGAGGGAGCAGTGAACCAGTTCCTGTTGGAGAGCCATAGCCTCAGACTTAAATGTACTGACTTGCATCCCAGCCATGTTACACTCTGCTGCAAACCACAGCGTGGTGAAGTTCATGGTCTGATGAAGCCAACAGAACTACGTCGTCCACAAATACTACAGATGGTCCTGAGGTCCCCAAACCAGACACCCTCCTCACTCTGGCTGCACTTTGAGGTCCTGTCCATGAATACCACAATCAGGATTGGAGATGAGGGGCAGCAACACCCACAGGAATTGTGTTGGACTTTGTGCTGAGAATGTATATGCAGCTCTCACTTTGGTTGGAAGAACTTTTGAATGGTTCGAAACAATAGCCCTGTTACCCCATATTCCACAATACTTCCCACCCTCAAGGAACACAGTCATAAGTCTTCTCCAAAATCTACAAAAGACATCCCGATTGGCTGGTCAAACCCCCATGACCCTCCCTAACAGCTCTGCAAGGGTAAATAGCAAGTCCACTGTTTCAGGGCCAGGACGTAATCCACACTGCTCCTAATCAATCTGAGGTTCAACAATCAGCCTCAGCCTCAGCCTCCCTTCCAGCTCCCTGGAGAAAACCTTCCAAGGGAGGCTAAGTAGTATGATACCCCGATAAGTTGTGCACACCCTCCAGTCCCCCTTCTTAAGAATAGGAACCACTACCCCAGTCTGCCATTCCACAGGCACTGTCCCTGATTACCACTGGACCCTCTACAGACGTCTCAGCCAAAACAGTCCAGCAACGTCCAGAGCAGCAAATCTTGTGCACACCTGTTACCTTACCACAGAGGAGTTCCTTGATCAGCTTCCCCTAAGCCTTCAAGTCTTTGCCTCCTCAGTAGAGGATGTGTTACCTGGGGGAGGAGCTCTTTCAGCTGCCCGGCAATATCTCCAGGCAGGGTCAGCACTTCTCCCGCCTGGCTGTACATCCTTCACATTGGTGTCCACCAGCAGGCCATGACAGACACCTGTAATCTTCTGGCCAAGGCTCCCAACAGCTGCCTCTGCAATGGAGGCTAAGAAAATGGCCCACTCAAATTCCATATCCACAACCTCCCCCGGGATGCAGGAGAAACTCTTCTGGAGGTAGGAGAACCTACGGACAGGAGCCTCCGCCAGACGTCCCAGTTCACCCTCACTATACATTTGGGTTTACCAGGTCTGTCTGGTAGACTTCCCCATCATTGGCTCCAACTTACCACCAGGTGATGATCAGTTGACAGGTTTGTTTCTCTAACCACCCAAGTGTCCAAGACATATGACCATGGGTCTGATAACATGACAGCGAAGTCGATCATTGACCTTTGGCCTAAGTTGTTCTGGTACCAGGTATACTTATGAGACACCTCAGGCTTGAACATGGTGTTCATTGAGGCCAATCCATGATTAGCACAGAAATCCAATAACAGAACACCACTCAGGTTTGGTTTAGGCATACTCTTCCTCTCAATCACCCCCCTCCAGGTTTCTCCATCGTTGCCCACTAGAACGTGCCCGCTCCTGTCCATCACCACCAGGCGGCAGCGCCATGTTGCCATTTCAGGCTTTACCTGATTGAGTCCCACAGGGCAAGGCTCAGCCTTTGTCCACACATTGGCAAGCTCCCCTCATGGGCTCTGGCTCCAGGAGGGGGCCCCTGTCTCCCTTTTCCGGGCGAGGTGGCGCCTTTCCTTTTATTTGATGTCATTGGGTTTTTATGAATCGCTCTTTCTCTGGTCCTTCTCCCAGGACCATTGTGGCTCCCATATAAGGTGGTGATTCTTTGAGGGGCATTTCATAACTTGTTTTCACAATAATTGTTTGCACTGATAAAGATACAAAGCTGTGTCTCATTGATGAAGTGCAGATTTATGAGTGATTTTCCTCTCTGTGTCTCTCACAGTCAGTCTTACCTTTGAGTTCTCCACATCTCATGACTCTTGTTGTGGGCTTGATCACGTTTCCTCCCACTTTGTCCCTGCAACTTTTCCTTAAACCTGCATTTTGCATACTATAAAACTCTGTTCACACAGGACTAGTACTACCTGAGGACATATAGTAATTTGTAATAATTGTGAATGTTGTTTGTGATTTTAAACCCATGTGAATCTGCCATGTCTGTATTTGTTCTGACACATCAAAAAGGTCCTGTGATAATGTCCGTTTTGTGCAAATCAGCATCTCATTGATTTGTTGTGGTACATTTATACATAGTTTTTGCAAGGTTTATTGATTTTTCTGATGTCAGTCATTGTAGCACATGTGAAGGAAATACTTTGCCGTCTTCCAGCAGGCTGAGCCATTATTTTGTGGCAACCTACTGATATTATATCTGAAGATATTGTCACAAGGTCTTTAGCTCATAGTAATCCCGTGAAAGTAGGGCTTAGGTGCTGATTTGGAAATCTAAATTGTCCAAATACTGTCTTTGAAATAACATTTTTCTTTGTTAAAACAAATCGTATTGACAATCAGTTTCAGTTTTATAAACACAATGACAACAAGAATAAACTTTTTATACATTTTATTACAGCATTATGGTCGTTGTCTCCAAACAAGATTCATGGATGATGATACACAAAATTTAATTTCAGAAATGCACCATGGTTACTGATACACAACATAATGACCACCAGTAGTAATACCCTGAGTTTCAGGATTTCTCTGTTGGCATTTTGACTTTAATGGAAGGTTGTGATGTAGATTGACAAGAAACGTGGGGAAAAGAACAGAGAAATCATAGCAAGAACTCTGCTGCTGACAGTATTTTTGCATGTTATTTGTGCATTAAACTCTTGATGCCCCAATAAAAACTAGATTTGTTATTTCCACAAGTATCTGTATTTACCCTCCAGAATTAGAAACAGCACAGTTCACACATTCCTGCTTTAAAAAAAAGATTACTTTGCCTTTTTAAAAGCACTTATTAAAGTATCCAGTTGTTTGGGTTTCATTACAGACAGAAGTGAGATGAAATGAACAGGAGTGATGCAAAAAAACGTTCCCGCCCAAACTTGAAACTAAGGACATTTCAGCTTCTGGTCGGTCCTGTTTCACAGTGTTTGGATAAAAAAAGATGCATGTAATCTAAATACATGTAAACATGAGGACACAACTTGTTCACAAAATGGAAGTGATACACAGTATTACAGCGAATACAAAGCCCTTTAGCAGTAAACAAACAACACTACATTATTCAGTACAAACATCTGTTAATTCAGTAATCCAGTCCAAAAGCCTTGACAGCAGAGTAGATCCTCTGTCTCTCCACTGCTTTTGCCCTCTTAATGGCACCGCTGTCAGCTTTTATCATGGTAAAAGTGACAGCAGAGTAAATCCATGTGTCCAAATCCTTCTGAGAAATCATCTGAAAAAATAAAAACAATGTCAACACCTTAATAACTTTAATTAGGTGTTTTCTTGTTAAAGTCAGTGAAGAATAAATGAATGAGTCAAGGTTCCTCTGAGGAAAAATATGACGTCTTTTTAATATATAAAATTTGAGCTGGCAGAGGGTGTTTACATAATATAGGGTTATTTCTAATCTTTTCTTTTAATACTGTACCTGTGGTCTTTCCTGATGACCACTGGCTGCTGCAACATCTGTTTGCAAAGATTTATGAAAAAAGATGGTGTTGATTAAATTACACAAGTAAATAAAGCAAAAACTCATAGCAAGCTTTGGAAAAACACTTTGAGATACACTGATGTACAGGAAACTTGTATTACCGGTGCTGAAATCACAAGTGTTCGTCTTGATGGTACAAATGAGAAAGACTATAACGATCAGACTTGTAACCAGAGCAGCAGATACCACAAAGAGAACTGTATTGGCTTGGTCCAAATTCCACATGTTGACTGCTGAAAAAATACAAAGATACAATCATAAATATTTTTGAAAGATTACACATTTTGTGTTTCATGACATCAATAAATTCTACCAGATTCTGAATGAAAAAAGGCAAATATTCTTACATAACAACAGTACATAAAGAAATGTCCTGTGGTTACCTTTAATGTCCAAATTTGTTCCATTTCCAAACAGTATCTGTCCACATGTGGCCACAGCACAGTAGTAAGTCCCAGCATCAGAGGAGGTGACGGTCTGGGAGAAGTTGTAGACACATTTGTGAGGAGACTGAGTCTCAGGATTCGTCTCACATTCATCTTGACTGTTTTCATGAGCATAGATTAAACGGGGATGAGATTCATCCGATCCAGCTCTGAACCAGAACACCCTGTGTTGTTGTTCTGGACATGTTTTCTTCTCAGAGTCAGAGAGGACTGAACACTGCAGAGTCACTGGGTCTCCTGGATGTTCTGGATCAGATGGAGGGACTTGAATGATGTCAGTGAAATCTGGTTCTGGTCCTTAAAAATGTAAAAGAGAAAAAAACAACAACAAGTTTGAGTCACTTTATTAAGAAAAAAATTATTTGAATATATAGATTTATAGTCAAATAAAGAAAATTCATTTACCTTCAATTCTCAGGAATGTTGCGTTCATAAATTCCATGTCGATGTCGTTGACTTTTAAACAGTAGTAAAAACCGGAGTCACTTAGCTGAGTTTCATGAATATGCAGAATAAAAGCTCCAGGCTCTTGTTTTGCTGTAATGCGAGGAGTCTTATTAACACCAGCAAAATCAAAAGTATATGTTCCTCCCAAGAATTCAGGCCATTTTCCAGAAACAAGTCTGATCCAGTACAAGCTTTCTTTATGCAAAGATCTCTGGCGAGTGCATGTGAGAGTCACATTTTGTCCGACACCAACAGTCTTGGTGACAAAGTTATGATCATCGGTGCTGCCTGTAAAAACAAATAAAAAGAAAGAAAAAGACTCATTAATGACAACAGACACAATCATATATTTAAAATCATGTTTAGATCACAGCGATTGATTTGTATATTTCATCTGCTGGATTAAAGAACATGACAATACTTATCTCATAGTACTTCATATATATGTGCAGTTAGTGTGACCTCTGTAAATATACTTACGCCCCACTCTGAGCATCAGCAGGAAATAAAACAGGACCAGCATTTTGTGATGAATCCACTGGTGACTGCATTAAAATGGAAGCAGACGATAAGATGACTTGCCTTAATGTAATCGCATGAAGTGGGAGGGAACAGTTTCAGAGCGATCTGATTGGCTTCTCGTCTTGTTGGCATTTCACTGTATTACCACAGTGGAAATAATACCAAACATCTTTCCAACTTAAACACACGAAACAACACCAGCAGGAAGCTTTTGTTCATGTTACTGTAACAAAATAAACAGAAGAAATAAACTAAAGTAACATCAAGCGCTCTTGTTCACACCATTTCCTTTGTGTTATCACAAACACCCGTCATACACGTATTATCCAGCCTGACACATTATTGTAATCTGTGGCCATCATATTTAAAGAATTTAATTCAACACAAGAGCTAAAAGAAGAGACTACATAACGTAACACAATACATTTTTGTATTTTGTCCTCATTAGTGTTTTACTTCTGCTGTATTTATGGCAGTTAGAAAAAGAGTGGTTTCATTTTTTGGTGCGAAATTTCCTCCCCATTTAAATCAAACCGTTAAGCAGCTTAAACTACTTTCTGAAGGTCAGAGTAAGATTGTAACTTTAAATGACCTGTTAATGGTTAAAAGGCAACTACAGGAAATCAGCATTTCCAAAAATTTGGCGGACTTGCAAAAGAGAGATCTTAAAAAGAATGATCCAAAGTGAAGCAGCAAGGAGTTTGTTTTTGAATCCATAATATTCAGGGTTCCTAGTTTTTGGAGATTCAAAAACCACGACAGCCTCCATTCCTCAAATAATTCAGAAGCATTTTATCAGAGCTGCCCTGACTAGAATACTGTATGCAAGTGTCTTTTAAACGTGACATATCCAGTGTGAAGTCCTCGAATGAATCTGTTGTTTCTAAATTTGCTTCATTCGTATATGAATGAAGCAAAGCTAATCTGTAAAGCGGAAGGCAAAATGAACTTCTTTAAACTGTTTCTAAGCCCACAGATGGATGTTGATCCCCAGGACATATAACACCTGCAAAATAATTTGATTCCAACAGGTCAATGATACCACAATATTTACATCATCTATTTGAGTGAATTTTAAAAAAAAGACATTTCCAACCTTTCACCACAATAACACATAAAGATAAAGGAGCCATTTTAAATGTTGCGTGGATCAACCAGTTCAGAAGCTCCACATCATCAGAGATGACCCGCCCACTCTGCTGTCAGTCACTTGAGCAGGAAGATCACAGCAGACAGAGTTGGGCAGGAGGTTGTGGTCTCAGCCTCCATCCTCTGCACTGCTTCATCTCTGTTCAGTTAGAACGAGAAACACATTCACACTGAAGAGATCAAAAGTTTCTGACTCGACAGATGACAAGTGTTGATGTGAGAGGGAGGACTTAAGTGAAACTGTGTCAAAACTTAAAATTAACCAGTGAAGACTTGAAGTCACAAACTGATTGTGAGGCAGCATGAGAGACTGTGCCAAGAATATGTTCAATTAACCAGATGCTTTTGGTTGAAGTAAAATGATAAAACTACTAAACCAGCTAACTTGAAGAAATCCTGTGCAGCTTCACTACAACAAGACAGAACACATGAATACAAACTGCCATTCAGGTCAACAGCAGAGACTCTGGCATAAAAACAATACCAAAGTAGAGTGGAGGTTTCTGGAACAACTTTCACCAACTTACAAAAGCAGAGAAGACGTTAAGACCACAGCAACATTTGTCAGACTGGAACATTTTGGTTTGTGGCTTTTATCAGGTTCAACATATTGTTGACCACAAGGTAAAACATGTTAGTCTGGTATGAAGTTTTTAACACAAAGTAGCATCAAACCACAACATCCCTGGTTCAACTTCAGCTGTGGACCTGCCTCACATGTCACACCTCCCTCTCTAACCCCATGTTGTCTGTTCACTGTTCACTGTCCAATAAAGGCAACAATACCAAAACATGATCCACAAAAGCTGTTAATACTACAAATACAGCTGCAACATAAAGATTGTCCTACAGTCAAAACAGTTAGTTCCCTAAGTTGTGGATTTCTGACACAAAGCTTTGTCCAGTCAGTTTACACAAAATACACATGCAGTTACACATTCAGGAGGGTGGAAACAGGTAAAGTAATGACAATAAAATGCCCCTAAAAGTTGCGTTTAATTTGTGTCCTTTGTTGTACTTTATGGCTTCTCTTTGTGTGCACAGCACTGTTCACACCTGAAACACAGAGACACAGACAAACACAAATTCAGTTGCCACTGACAAACAAATGATGCATGGAAACTTTAGCACTGCTGTGGTTGGTCCTCTAAAGGTGTGAATACAAAGGGGCTGTTCTTCGTGTTTCACTCGGCTTTAATGTCAGGAAGTTGGTCTTGCATTGTTGTGTATCTATTTTAAAAGTGCAATTTCATGAAGTTATATCTTACAAAATGTTGTCATGATTATTGTAAAATCATAACTTACAGGAGAATTTAAAAGCTATAAGAGAGATGGACACAAAAACCTTCTCAGTCAGGCTGTCCTGACTGTTGTCATCACACTTGTCTGTGGTTTAGAGTTTTTCACTGGTACTGGCTGAATAATGAGGGGAGGTGTGAGCAAGGTTCACTTGTCCCACCCTGATTCTTTTTTTTAACAAGAGCAGAGCTTTGAAATGTTACTGACTGTTGATTTGACAGTGTTGATGAGCTCTGTTCCAGTTTGCATCACTTTGCTCAGTGTTGGACTGGCTGTCTGTCCAAGTTAAGAGTTAATGAATCAAGAAGTATGAATTCAAATTAAATGGTAAATGGTCTGCAATTATATATCGCTTTATCTTACCTTAGTGGTATCCACAGTGCTATACAATGTGTTTCACATTCACCCATTCACACACAAGGCGCTAATCTACCATTGGGAGCAACTTCAGGTTCAATGTCTTGCCCAAGGACACTTGGGCATGCGGAGGGGCCGGGGATTGAACCGCCAACCTTATGATCAGTGGACAACCAGCTCTACCACCTGAGCTAAAACCGCCCATGATTAAATTAAAACAAAAAAGAACTACAAACTGTTAGCTTACAGATGCATATGGTTGTAGAACTTCCTGTTTAAAAACACAAGAAAGATATCATTTGTATTTTAATAAGAAGCAAGTAAAATTAAAACAATCATTTCATTTTGTTAAGCTGACATTACGCAGCTGAGGCCTTTTGTAGCTCCTCTTTCACTTCACATCCGCTTATAAACAGTTTCAGTGGTTGGTCAAAGGGCGGAGAAATGGCTCACCACAGCTTTTCTCTGTCAGTGTAGCTGCTGCATGTCGCTCTGCTTGTTGTTCTTATGACAGACACGCAGAAAGCCTTTACAAAGTGCTGTGAGACCAGGAAGATAAAGGGCCGTCTCATTAAAGTAAACATCTTTACTGAAATAAGTAAATAAATAATCCCTCAAGTAATAATCAAGATTTTTTACCTTGTAGACATGTCCAGATGGTGTTTTTTCAAGCTAGAACACATATTATGGGGGAAATAATCTTTAAATTCATAACTCTCATAAACATGAATTCAGACCGTCAAGGTTTCATAGACAGATATGAGTTTTTCGGGGTTTCGTCAATGACCAGAAGTTTAATAAAAACACTTTAATAATGCCTGAAGCATAAACTGCTCCCTAGACATTTCTATGAGGCACACTTTGTCTACATTGGTAAACCTGTTACCTGTCTGTTCTTTTCTCTCCATCACTTTGTGTCTCCATTATACATAGAAGAAATATTGGCCACAGCTAAAACAATACAAAAGATCTTTGTCACACCAGACATTCAAACTCACAAAACACTGGTGTAACTGGTAACATTAGGAAGAGGCTCTATTCCAAGCTCCCTCTGAATGTCCAAGCCCCATGCCCTGTCCCTAAGGCTGAGTCCAGTCACCCTATGGAGGAAATACATTTTGGCCATTTGTAACAGCGATCACAATCTTTTGGTCACTACCCAGAGCTCATGACCATAGATCAGGCATGAAATTTAGACGGACTGGTAAATAGTGAACTTCACCCTGCAGCTCTGCTCCCTATTCACCACAACAGTCCAGTATAATGCCTGCATTACTGCTGATGCCACACTAAGCTGCCTGTGCATCTCATGCTCTCATGAGCCTCTCATCCAGCTCCCTGGAGAAGACCTTCAGAGGGAGGCTGAGTAGTATGATAACCAGATAATTGGTGCACACCCTCCAGTCCTCCTTTTAAAAAATGGGAACCATTACCCCAGTCTGCCATTCCACAGACACTGTCCCCATTGGACCCGATACAGACGTCTCAGCCAAGGCAGTCCAACAATGTCCATAGCAAGCAATCTTGTGCACGCCTAATGCCTTACCACAGAGGAGTCTCTTGACACCTCAGCGACCTCTAACACAGATATGGGTGAAGCTTCCCCTATTCCTTCAGGCTTTGCCTCTTCATCAGAGGATGTGTTGCCAGGGGGGAAGGAGCTCTTTAAACTGCCCAGCAATATCCCCAGCCAGGGTCAGCACTTCTCCCCCCGGCTCTTCACCCTTCACATTGGCATCCACCACCAGGCCACAACAACACCTGTAATCTTGTGGCCACAGCTCCATGTGTACATAGAAGACATACTGGCCACAGCTAAAAAGTTTGAAAAGATCTTTGTTACAGCAGACATTTAGACTCACAAAACACCGGCCTCTGCAATGGAGGTTATGAACGTGGCCTGCTCAAATTCCATGTCCCCATTTCCCCCGGGATGCAGGAGAAACTCTTCTGGAGGTAAGATACCCTGCAGACAGGGGCCTCCACCAGACATTCCCAGTTCACCCTCACTACATATTTGGGTTTACCAGGTCTGTCCGACAGACTTCCCCATCTTGGATCCAACTTATAACCAGGGGATTGCCATTAACAGGTTTGTTCCTCTTACCACCAAGTCCAAGACATATTGCCATGGGTTTGATGACATGACAGCAAAGTGTCAAAGTACAAAGTATTGTTTTTTCTGACGTTAGTCATCATGGAACATGTGAAGGAAATACTTTGCTGTCTTCCAGCAGGCTGAGCCGTTATTATGTGGAAGCTTACTGATATATCTGAACATACTGTCAGTAAATTCGAGCAAAACACATATTTGTTTTTTCTCCTGTCAATGTGCCACATGAATTGTAGACATGGGAGGTCATTTCTAAATCACAAGGCTGCTGATAGTAGTGCAGTGCAAGTAGGGCTTAGGTGTTGATTTGGAAATCTAAATTGTCCCAAATACTGTCTTTGAAATAACATTTTTCTTTGTTAAACAGTTTTACTTTCATACACACAATGACAACAAGAATAAACTTTTCATACATTTTATTACAGCAATATGGTCTTTGTCTTCAAACAAGATTCATGGATGATGATACAAGAAACTTAATTCCAGAAATGCACCATGGCAAATACCTTGTCCTGATGTACAACATAGTAATACCTTGAGTTTCAGGATTTCTCTTTTGGCATTTTGACTTTAATGGAAGGTTGTGATGAAGATCGACAAGATACGTTGTGAAAAGAGCTGAGAAATCATAATGACAATGCTGCTGCCGATGGCATTTTTGCATGTTCTTTGTGCCTTAAACTCTGGACGCCCCAATAAAAACTAGATTTCTGTAATGTCCACTTAAACCAAGTATCTGTATTTAACATGCAAAATTAAGGACAGCAGAGTTGATGATGAAATGAAGACGAGTGATGCATCGAACGTTTTCAGTCAAACTTGGAGTGAAGAACATTTCAGTTCAAAGTTGTTCAAGTGCTTGGATGTAAAAGATGGATTCAATCTAAATACGTTTGAAAATAAGGACACAACATGTTCACAAATTGTCACTGATGCACAGTACTACAGCGTATACAACAGAGTACAACTACAGCATATACAAAGCCCTTTAGCAGTAACAAAAAACACTACATTATTCAATTCAAACGTCTGTTAACTCACTAATCCAGTCCAAAAGCCTTGACAGCAGAGTAGATCCTCTGTCTCTCCACTGCTTTTGCCTCCTTGTCAGCCTTTGTCATGGTGAAGGTGACAGCAGAGTAAATCCATGTGTCTGAATCCTTCTGAAAAAACATATGAAAAAAATATAAACAACCTCAACACCATAACTTCTTTTTCTTTTATTTTTTAAAATGATGCCAGTCTAAACTTTAAGTATTCTACCTGTCTAATTTTCTGACCAGAACAGTTATTCTGCTCGGCAACAGCAGCTGTAAAAAAAGAAATATATAGATCATTTAATTATGGCATTATTTAGATTTTTTTTTGTTCTTTAGAGAAATAAGAATAACTTCTAATACCTTTGCCATAATCACAGTTGTTTTCCTTCATGCTGTAAATGAGTGCAGCTATAGCAATGAGACTTAGAGCTAAGAAGGCGCACAGCAGAATAATAACTGTACTGGTCGTCTGTGACGACATGCTGGATCCTGAAACATAATAAAAGAGAGGAAACATTGAGAGTGAAAGATGAGAAAAGTAAATGGTATTTAATGCCACCACCTCCTTGATGATGGTCGATCCTGACTGTATAATGTAACACTTAATAAATAAAATGACAATCTGTTACCTTGATTTTCCAGCGTAGCTCCATTTCCAAACAGTATCTGTCCACATGTGGCCACAGCACAGTAGTAAGTCCCAGCATCAGAGGAGTTGAAGGTCTTAGAGAAGCGATAAACACAGCTCTTCTGACTGTCAGATCTCTTCTCACATTCATCATGTCTGTTTCCATCAGCGTAGATGATGTCTGGATGAGATTTATTTGATCCAGGTCTGAACCAGAACACATTCACATCTCCTGAACATGTTTTGTTGTCAGAGTCAGAGAAGACTGAACACTGGAGAGTCTCTGATTGTCCTGGATGGACTGAATCTGATACTGTCAGCTGCTGAACAACAGTGTAGTCTGATGTCTTCTGACTGTCTCCTGTGTAATGCAAGAACCGTTAACAGGATGAGGCTTCAGAGCACATTTTGAAAACCCTCAAATGTGATTTTAATAATTTTACATCATACTGATATGAACAGGGATTATTAATATTATGTTTCACTTGACTCAGTGGTGGAAGTAACATTTGGATATAAATGGAAGAAATGCATAATTTAACATTAACATTCATTAGAGTGAATCATGTTTAGTAAGTTTTCAAAACATGTTCAGTTACAATTATTCTTCAACATGTAGACAGTAGTTTCTTAGTAGTTGAAACATTTTTAAAACATGATGAAAGTAGCTCACATTATTACCTTTAACGATCAAATATGTCCCGTTCCATTTAGAACTGCCAAACCTCTCAGTGCTTTCACAGTGATAGATTCCCTCGTCCTCTTGGATTGTCCTCAAAATGGTCAGTTTGCTAAAATTGTCATCATAATTAACTTTCCATCTTGAGTTAGAAAATTCTGGTTCAAACTGAGGTGTTATATACTTCCCCAGTGTCACAATTAGTTTCAGATTATCTCCGACATTCTGCTTGAACCAGCGGACTTCTCTTAGTCTGATATCAGCATCAGACAGAGCACATGTGAAGGTTGTAGATTCACCAAGTTGAACTGGGATCACTGGAATGAGTGTATCTGAATTGAAAGAAAACATAAAAAACATCAGACAGTAACTTACAATGGTGAAGAAAATCTACCGTAGTACAACAGCATGTTAAAAATGAGAAAGTACTCACATCCTTGATGAAGAACAAGCAATGTAATCCACAACACGATCATCTTGACATTGTCTCCTGTCAGGGACCTTGTTGCTGTTTTAATGTGTAGGAGGAGATATAACTTGGCCAAGACTTCTGTATGTCACACTGTCAAATGCATCTGATTGGTTGTCACAGAATGAAGTTGCAAAAGTGCACTTCCTGCCATATTAGTCTCATCCAGCGTTTGTGGCGCGTCTCACTTCCTACTTATTCATTTACTCACTCATTTTATTGATAATTTTAAAACATTTTGTGTTAATGAATGTTAGATGCTCAAATTTTTTAAAAATAAAGTCTTTGAAACGTATTACAATCGTCTGCCTTCACTTTCAGCTGCACAGCTAAACACACAACCAGGAACTTCAGACAGCAGGTATTTCTCCCAAACTGTCCACTATAAAGGTGTGAAACTACAAGCATTAGTTCAACCAAACATATGTTAAAGTAAATTTGTGAAGCTCTCTGGAAGCTAAATGGTTACAGGCTTACAGATGTCTCCATAGAAACAGAAAGTCCATGGTTGATATCAGGACAGGGTTGTAGTTTTTCTTTTCACTGTTCACTGTCCAAGAAACAAATGTGCTTCCCTACAAAATCCTTAAAAATGAATCAGCCCCTTGATAAGCTCCTGAAGTCAGATTCATGCATATATAGATCATTAGTAATAAAGAACGCATCAGTAATAAAGGGGAACTCCAGATAGTTTTTTCACCTTACACATAATCTGGGAACAAAACGTACAGTTGTGAACAAAAGTTTACTTACACTAAGTACATCACAGCAGTCTTGAGTATTCAGTGACTCCTATAACTCAGAACTTTCTATGATGGAATCATTGAAACCCAGGTCTTTGTCACAAAAAATATTCATGCAATTGGGTTCTTTCCTAGATTTATTGTAGCTTTTCTGGAAATATGACAAAATCTGCTAGGTGAAAAAAATATACACAGCAATGTCAGTTTTTGGTTAAACATCTTTTGGCCATTTTCATCCTCATAGTGTGCTTTTGGTAGCCGTCCATAAGCTTCTGGGTACTTCTGGTTGTATCTTTCACCACTCTGTTTGACAGACTTGTTGCAGTAGAAGTACAACTGTTGGCTGTCTAATATGGACTTGTTTCTTCAGGACAGTCCACTGGCTCTTAAGGCCAGTTCAAAACATTAGTTCTAGCTTGATTTAACCATTTCTTTACCACATGTGATGCTGTTTGAGGTCATTGTCTTGCTGGCACACCTGACTGCGTTCAAGATCCAACCTTCTGGCTGATGATTGTAGGTGTTTCCAAGGAATGTAAAGGTAAACTGTCTTCTGCATTATTTCATTACATTGTGTAACGCATCAATATCACTGGCAGCAAAACAGCCCCAGAGCATAATACTACCACCACCATGCTTGACGGTAGATCTGATGGTCTTTCGATTACAGGCCACACCTTCTCTCCTGCAAACATATTGCTGGTCATGGCCTTTTTTGTGCATGTGATCAGCAGCAACCTTCAGTCAAGCCTTAAGGTGATTTTTCTGGACAAAGGACTTCCTTCTTGCACAGCATCTTCTCAGCTCATGGTGATATAAAACACGCCTGACTGTGGACACTGACATCTGTGTTCCAGCAGCTTCTAA